>PVJO010004274.1:0-111838 GCA_004026905.1 Hystrix cristata | reverse complement strand
TCCCAGCGTGGCTGCAGAGGAGCTGCAGGCCCCGTTCAGCACCAAGACCTTACAGCGCAGTGTGAGAGGACCCAAATCCTGTGCGCAACACAGGCCACGGCATCCCAGCTACGGGCAGGCTCAGCGCACACCCCAGGCAGCCGGAGCAGAGCGCGCAGGGGCTTGCTGAGCAGGACCTCGGCTTGCCAGATAGGCCACGAGGACTTCCTGGCACAGGGTACACTTGAAATTCACGTGGGGGGACAGACGCCCAGCGGGCCTTGCTCAATCACAAATGTGCCACTAAGGGCGTGGCAGCATCACCTGCCAACGGCAAGCGGTGGGCAGAGCAACACGCCTACTAGGAGGAGAACGTGTCCCGGACCGTCCTCCCCTGAGATCCCTTTCCTTCTTTTGGAAAGTGGGCTGACTGGCACCACTTTCCACACCTCCAGGAAGACTCAGTGGCAAAGGAAGACCACTACCCAAACAGGGTAAGGAAAAACTGCAGGAGGACCCGCACCGTGGCTCGCTCCCCAGGGAGACTGGCACATCATCCCAATTCGTCCCTGTCTTCCCAAGGGTGTCTCTTCTGTTCTCAGTGCTGGCTGCAGCACAGCGGCAGGTCTCTTCTAGGGCCAAGAAACTACAGATCGGAGCCAGAGAACCCATTACGCATGTGTGACAGACGAGAAGGCCTCCCAAATACGATGGGGCTCAGCACACACCAACGGCAGTCTGAGCAGATGGTTTGTGAGCTTGGGTAGAAGGACTGCTCCTTGTGTTCTATGCTACTGTGCATTCTCCGTAAGTTGCACCTTTAAAACATTATGTCCTCCCTTCAGAGTCAGCTTAGCCCAAATCCCTTTTCAGGGCCTGACCTAGAAATCTCCATTCATTGTCAGGGAAAATCAGTAGATTACTGCACTCAACAGTCTTTCTTCCCTTCTTTCAGGCGACTGTCCACAGCCTCTAATTTAAGAGTGTCTCTTTGCCCTTTTGGGAGTGAATTAGTCCCAGTATAATTTTCTTTCAAGGTCTCTCTGCAATTCTAGAATATGACTAGCTCATTTATGTAATTCTCTATGTTTTTTTCCAAGATAGAAATCAATCCCAATTAGTAGATATCTTTAATTGGGGTGGATTTCCTATCAATGAACCTATGTTCAGGACCCCATGTGATCCATTCTTTGTGAAACTAACCATCAGCATTCTTGAGTGTCTTATCAGAAAAGACTTCCAGAAATCTTTGATGGAAAGTACATCATTATATCATGCTGAGAAAAATGCACTCCCTTTCCACCTGGACAGATTTTGACAGACCTTGCCTTTGTGAAGAGCATGTGGAAGCTTCGTGTGATCTCATTTCAAAATCTACAAAATTTCTGAAGTATTGGTTCTCTGATTCTGTGAGGGGTTCTCAACGACCATGATATACCAAGCCTCTGTCTGAAAGCATCATTTCTAGCTTCCAATTCCATGGTTCCCTCTGGACAACTCTTTCACTACCCCAGGCTTGTTTGATTGGGGTACAAAATTGTTGTCAGTGGGTACACATAAGCACAGGAATTCCCCAGAGGTATCACCCAAGGCAGCTGGGCCAGACTCCAAGGGCAGGACGTTTCTCAGGGATTTTATGAAGGAAGGTTAGAATATGAAATCACCACCATGACAATGCCATTCAGCGCACCAAACAAGAACCCCGGAAACTCCTCAGTCACCAAGAATCGTCCTTGAGGGGTAAGTGAAAGCTAAGTGGTCAGGAGTGATGCTTACTGAAAAGCTGCAATAAAATGCCACACATATTATCTAAACCAGATTACTTCTTCCCCTACAATGTAGCTACAAGCATATCATACATAAAGCAGAATTAATTAGCTATAGTAAAAGAAGCAAGAGAACCCCTTGGACATAGTGGTCTTCATTTGTCCCACAGCAAATTGTACCTTCTTTCTGCTGGTATTAACCAGGGGCAAACCTGGAGCATGTGAACTCACACCCTGAAATGTCCCACAGCAGGATCACTGTTTGAAGACCTGACTACGGTGCACCCAAGTCAGTTCATCAAGAGCAAAATAGACCCAATGCATTCCATCAATAGTATTCAATGTACCATCCAGTCCAACTGCCCTGTGCACTGTTCATCATGCACCCCCTACATAATCATCAAATGGGATGAGGACGGGAATCACGCATGCCCACAGCGCTCCCCTGAAGACAAAGTCAACCAGAATGTGCTTAATATAAGGAGAACATTTCTCAGATATTCCTCCCTTTCAATACATTGTACTCTTCTGGAATTTGTGCTGACTGCTCCCAGTTTACACAGTACAGGGCAGACTTAGTGGCACAGGAATCCACATACCTGGACATGGTATGTGGATTCATACAAAGCGAGAACCCGAATAGCCCCACAATGTCCTACTCATAGAGATTGGCATACTGTCTCTAACTGGCAGTGTCTTCTCTGAGGAGGCTTTCTCCTTCAGCCCTAATCATGGGTGCCAAGAGACTATAGGCCCCTCGTGGGATCAGGAAGTTAGAGCAACGTCCCAGAAATCCCACTGCTGTGCAACAGAGAGGAAGGCCTCTCAAATAAGGGTAGATTTAGCAGACATTAAAGACAGAGCAGAGCACGTGAGTTTGGGGGAGTAGTGCCCTGCCTTGCCAGAAAAGCACATGCCTCCTTCTTACACTGGGTGTAATATCTGGCCATCTGTTCTAACCTCCCTGAGGGCTTGGGAGAAAATCCCCATGAGCCTGCCAACAGAGAACCACCCATTCAATGGCGGCAAAATTCATCTCAGATCCAAGTCCAGCAACACAGTCAACAACCATGCCTGGATGCCTGGTATAATAATCCTGTTATGTGTCAATTAAGAACAAATTTAGGAAACCAACAACTGACCTGCTCATCTTAACAAATTCATTGTCATCAAATCACGGCCTTCATTGAGACTATATTCACCTTCTACATCACTACTCAACAGAGCAAGTTACCAGAGTGAGTTATCAACAGTGAACTAATCTTCTGTAAGCAACCTCAATAGATTTGAGCTGTATTGTGTAATTTCCACCATACTGGAGATATGCAATAACATTTATGAGTTGAAATGAAGCACTTAGCAAGGAAGGAAGTTGTCTCTGTTACAATGACATCCTTTCAGTAATGTGAGGCAGCACTAAAGCACCAATACACTGAATGAGAGGTTTGTTTTTTTCTTAAATTTACATTTTCTTTCTTTTTTTAAAGTGATTGAGCTTACAGAACACATCTATAACTGTAGATCTGCTTTGCTTATGCATTTGGTTGGTGGTTCCTCCTTTTCCCATTCTTGTTTTGTTCACCCTCCCAGGGATATTGTGAAATCCAAACAAAATAATCACTTTGAAGGTATTTTAAAACTGGTAAAGCAGGTTCCTGTACCTTATCACTACTTGAAGATTATCATAATTAACACTTCCACGAAATGACAGAGCAGCCATTCTTTGCAGGTCAGCTGAAGTACATGAAGCCAAAATGTTGCAGCCACTGTGAAAATGTTGAATGATTTGAATATAATATGAGTGAATCTTGTGAAGAACGATCCAGTACAGTCTTTGGTGCCATCTGTGCCATCAGACTGGAATAATTAAAAAAAATAGTAATAATAAGGTAAGAGTCACAATTAAAGATTTTAAAAGTTGTTGACATGCAGAAAATGAGAAAATATTATCTATTCATTTTCCTCGAACTTAGCTCGCATCAGAAAAACTTCAGTGTCTAGTTAAAACACAAACCTCCATTTTCTCTGATCCAGCAATTTGTTGGGTGGCTTGAGAATCTGCATTTCTATCATTTTCCCAAGCGCTTATGTTGCTCATGTGGGAATCATAATGTGAGACTCACTGACATATACTAAGTAGATGAAAATTGAGCTGGTTCATCCAGAGCATACAGATCTCCCATGTATGACTTTAGCATGAATACATTTGCAAAAATAAACAGGCACACTCTGTACACCAGGTAATAGTAGGCACGAGAAATGAGGACTACATGAATAAGAATATTCTAGAAAGAAGAAACAAAGAAGAGGAATGGAAAATGAGCTTGTTTCATTCAAAGAATATCTAGTACTGAGATCATTTGTGAGGACATGCCAGAGGTGATGAGTGCCTGAATAAGAGAAGCTCATGACCTCATAATCTGAGGTTGTAGTAGTGAGACTGGAGAAATAAAGGTGTAAGACAATTAGAGGGTAGAATTCCAAGTATTATGTGGCTAGTTAGGGAGAATGAGATCACAAGGTACAGAGAGCAATCTATAATTTTTCATGGACTTTCCTAAGTATGACGACTTGTAAATACTGGAGTTTGCTGGAGAAAACATGAAGAAAAACCAGTCTCTGAGTATGTGTACATGTGATTGGTTGGGGTGAGGTGGGTAGGGTCCAGGTGTGAGACTTTAATATGGAGAGGGTTAAAAATGTGTACTGCTAATAGTAGATTGGGATATATATATGCACATGTATGTATATATCCATATATATATTTATATGTATACATATACATATATCATATGCATGCATATGATACATGAAGGAGAGTGAAGTAGCTATAGTAAAAGAAGCAAGAGAACCTCTTGGACATAGTGGTCTCATCTATCCCACAGCAAATGGCACCTTCTTTCCACTGGCATTAACCAGGGGCAAACCTGGAGCATGTGAGCTCACACCTTGAGGCGTCCCACAGCAGGATCACTGTTTGAAGATCTGACTGCGGTGCACCCAAGTCAATTCATTAAGAGCAAAATAGACCCAATGCTATCAGAAGTACAATACGAGATATGAAGGTATGATGGGAAGAAAGGTTCATCTTTTCCTGAGTGCCAGCCATGGGGAAGGCTAAGACCACCAAAAATGTATACACGCTTTAGGAAAAGAAAAACATTTCTATAAGCATTTTAATACTAAGTTTACTGAGACATCATGAGATTAATACAAGTTACCTTAGGCTTCCACAATTACAGGAGGTGCTCAAAGTGATGGCCATTTTCTTCCAGACATTTACTAGTACAGTGAACCGCTGCTTGGGTAACCTTGGTCATTGAGAGTGCTGCAGATGCGTTTTCAATTTCTTCTCTAGGGACCGGCAGTGTAGTGGGTTTTCTGTGACACACCACATCCTCTAGGGTCCCCCATATGAGGGAAACACCAGTTGTTGAAAAAAAAAATCATACTATTTTTCATTTCCTGAAGTGTGTATACATTTTTTGGCAGACTCTGTATATATGAAATATCTACCAATAAGCTAATTCTAAAAAAGTTTAAAGTATCAAAAAGATAAGACAGTGAGAAATTTTCAGGCTTAAATTTATGAGCTGAGAAAAACTAAAGAAAAATGAATTCACTACATTGGTATATTTATGCTTTGTCATCATGTACTCATCGTCAAGTGATCATCTTAGACCTTGTATTAGACTTCTGACAGCCACAGGGAGATGAAGGGACAGTATTAGTCTACATAATACATAGTATCATAATATATTACTATGTCTACATATATAATACATCATGTATATGTAGTTTACACACTGAATTTAGATAATGTAGCCCAAATTTTAATATCTTTGATTTAAAAAAAAAAAGAATATCCTTAAAAAGAAAATTCTGCTTTTCTTCACATTATTTCTCATGGTTTCCTTTCTTTGAACTTAAATAGAAATACTTTTTTTCCAAATAGACTTCTATATTGATTTTAGGTTTTAATTTCTCTCTTGGCCTGTTTGATTCTCACCGCAACGCAGTCAGAGAGAACTAAGCTACAGGGGACATAATACCAGAGAAGATAGTTAATTTTATTTGAATTTTTAGCCAATGCCATTTTTACATGATTGTATGGGCAAACTGCATTTTGTAGAGAATAAACTATTTCACCATTCGCATGTACTGATTACTATGACTGTAGTAAAGAAAAAGGAAGAGGAGGAAACAAACGAAAGAAGAAACAAAGAAGTGAAGGGAGAATAAAATTCTATATGATTATTAGGATTTTTATGACATAATATACTATTTTTTTCACAAAAGAAGAAGTCCAGTTGTGAACTGCCTCTACAATGAAGGTGTAAAGAGAGCAACATGGAGTTTAAAGTGGTAAGCCTTGCCAGGCAAGGTGGCATATGCCTGTAATCCCAGTGCTCTGGGATGATGATAGAAGGATAGCAAATTTGAGGCCAGCAAGGGAACTTGATGACTTAGCAAGGCCTTGTCTCTAAATTAAAAAAAAAAAAAATTTAAAAGGGGTAAGATATAGCTCAATGCAAATGCCCTGGGTTCAATCCCCAGAATCACAAACAAAATAAAAAATGAAGTGTTAAGAACTAATTCACAGCTCCTGTATTTTTCACAGCCAAATTACATACTGATCCTAATAGCCTCATTAAAACATATAAAATCCATCCGATAGTGTTTGTGAAAATTAAATTGAATTCTTCTTTAAGTTCTTTCCGTGGCATTTGGCATGCAGTGAGCACAAAAAATTAGTACCTCTTATTATGACTGGTTTCATTCCCCTTCGATAATCCCTATTTCTTTATGGTGCTACTCTCAATATTACCAGTGTCTAGGCATTGGGACTTCCTAACTTCATTTGGGTGTCCACTTAAGCAAAGCTGAAACATTGTAGCTTTGAGCCTGTAGCTATGCGGTATTTGATCACATAGTTGTTTCTTGATTAATGTAAGTACCCTTTGACCCTGAGAGTGGGTCACATTTATTTGCTAGCAGAACAACATATGACTTTTTTTTTATAAACACACTTTCTGTGACTGGTACTGTTTTCCTTTTATTGCTTCTGTATATGGTGGCACCTAGTACCAATAATCAAATTCCAGGTGACAACAACTTCATTTTTTTACAAATCCAAGGCCAACGCAGAAAATGATATAGAAAGACTATATTAACCATTTGTCTTGCAAAAGTTTGGGTGACATTACAGCATCAAAACTTACTATAATTACATTGTATGAAGTAAACTAATTCCAAGGTACTTTTGTTCCTTCTTGCTATGTGGAAAAGGACTCACTTTACTTAACAACCAGTATTCAATCTAGGACAGCAAAAACACCTATTTCCTTGGCATATCACTGTCCATTTAAATCTATTCATTGTCTACACTCAATATTCTGTAGATAAAATTCTAAGAATTTTCAACAACTTTTTTATTCACTTAGAGAAAAAATACTTTTTGGTCATTCTCGTATAAAAAAGCACTCATTTTAGTAAGAAACATCTAGGTCCTTAGTGACGGTAAAAACTCAAATATCCATTCAAATTTATAGCTTCTCTGTCTACCTTGTAACTGGGCAAGTCTACTTCCAGGTATATTCCTAGGAAAAATGAGTGCACATTTTCAACAGATATATGTACCACAATGTGCATAAAGATATATCCAAAGTAGTCTCAAACAGGATACAAGTAAAATGTCAGGCAACTACAGAACAGATCACCATCCATATGATGGAATATTAATACAATATAATATTAAGACACACAAAAAATGTAAACTGATCTTACAAACAACTACAAAGATGCTACTATTTGAAAAACAAACTGGACACAAAAGGGTATATAAGAGTCCAGTCAAAAGAAGCTATCTTTTAAAATGTATTTTATTAGTAATTTATATTTGACATATACATGAATTATAGAGACCATTACCGAAGAAAACAAATGCATGCCCACTAGAAAGAGAATATTAGCAATGTCTTTGGGACCCTATACCTACACTCTCCCAATTATATCATCCTGTCTCTTTCCTGGATAATCTGTGTGCACACATGCATGCACGTACACACACACACACACAAACACATAAACACACAAAGACATCAAAATTTCAGTGATATTATTTCCTTTTCTTTTTTTTTTTTTTTTTTTTGGTGCCAGGGATCGAATTCGGGGCCTTGAGCTTGCAAGGCAAGTACTCTAACCGCTGAGCTAAATCCCCAGCCTTTCCTTGCTTTTCTAGACAATATTTATTACATTTACATGACATGTATTAATCTCTCGAAACAATACAAGCACAGAACAGTGAAGATACTAAATAATCATATCTATGTAGTTAACCAAAGAGAATTCAGCTGAATAGAAACCACTCACATAGAGAATGAAACACTGTCAGACTTCCAGAATAACAAGAGTAGCAAATTGCTTTTACTGCCTCCCATTACTATACCTTCCTCTTTCCCTATAGTCAGTCAGTACCCTGAATCCTAGCACTTTAGACTGATTTTGCCTGTTATAAAGAAAGCAATAGCATCAAGCCTATAATTATTTCTACTTTAACTGCAATGCCAAGATAGGGAGGGAAAAGAAGAAAACCTCCTTGTAAAAGTGTTAATGACATTATTATCCTTTTTATAAACACACTAGTAGCTATCACTGTTTTACCAGAGCACAACTTGTCTATCCAGGGTTTTTATTGTAGAAAACACATTTTAGAAATGTAAAGAGCTATGAGGGTGGTAGATACTAATCCCTGTGAAACAACCATTTAAGTGGTGAATATTAAGTTAGAAATAGTTAAAATCTCTGTAAATAAATCTAAAGGCATACAGAAAATGAGAAAATATTCAATGAAATCTGCTAAATCTTGGTATAAAAAGGAAGCATCGATGACATTTTAGCTGTGATTTGCTCTCATGAACTCTGTTCCTACAGTTGTGCTACAGAATCTCCATGGCGGGAAAGTGTGACTAAAGATAATAACTCTGACTCCTTCCAGACCCAGAGTAGGGCCCCGATTTTACTATAGGACAGGCTGCTCATTTCCCTCACTGACTGCCCTACAAGCTCCCTACTGAAGAAGCTTGCACAAGGTGACTGGAGTACATCACCCTCACCCAGTCCCCACTGGTGGGGCCAGGGCTCCACCTCAGGAGCAAATGATTGTTGATACTAGGCCCTGGTGATTTCCTTCCGATTGTCTGGCTTGTTGGGCAGAAGTCGTGCGACAGAAAAGGAAGGTCAAGAACAGGTGCCGCTATCTTTCCTTATGAGTACCCACTCAGACAGGAGAGGTATCACTCTGTGAGATGTGACTCTGCCCTCTGGCCTAGCTAAATGTAGCAGTAGTGAGGTTTCACCTAAAGGAATATGCAGGCTGTAACTACTGGTAGTTGACAGCTCTGCCTGAGTGTAGTGACTCTGTGACAGAACCTGAAGATTTCATGTCTAAGAGCTTCAAAAATAACGGAAATATTGGTGGTGAGCTATTAAGAAAGAATTGGAAGCTCCACAGTAGCAGTAGCAACAAGAGAGATGACAGAACCAGAGGGAAAAATAGCCAAGAAGGGTTTTTTGGGATCACACTTATTTCTGGGGGTCTGGAAGGCTGTTTGTATTGACTAGGTTGCATCCACTTAAGAACTATTAGAGTAAGATATGGAGGAAAACTCGAAAGCCTTCCTAAATTACAAACAGATCCATCAGCAAAGGGAAGAGCATTCAAGGCTCAAACTACTTACATATAACCTCTAAGCAATCACTGGCTGAATAACAAAGCTATTCTGACACCATATAACTCTTATAAAAATAAAATCACAATCTATTCTTTTCAAAGCTGAAACTAACTCTGAAGCAAGAGTCATGAAAGGAATCTCCAAAACACGAACATATTCATAGGTAAAGTCAGTGAGTATCGTTTCACTGAAGTAGCTTGAGTATAACGTTTGACTAATAAGTGACTCAGGCTGGCCAAAGGAGGACCCCTAGTAAGGCAGGTTAAAAGATAAAAGCATGGAGAAAATCTGAGTGAGGATATTAAAATCTGTGCATGGCAACTGAAACTGACATCATAAAACTAGTTAAGTTGCTAAAGAAATAACAAGGCTGGAAATCAGCATCCAGCTTTGCTACATTATATTATCTAATATGTACAGTTTTTGATGACAACAGAAAAACCTAAGACATGCAAAAAAAAAAAAAGGAATGCATGACATATTACAGCATAAAAGGCAAGCAGAGACTGCCTTTGTGGGAAACCACAAGTTGTACTAGCAGAAAAAAGATTTCAAAACATACAAATATCTCCACTGAACTAAGAAACCTTTGTTTACATTTCAAAAAGCTACAAGAAAGTAATTTGAATGTTTTCACCATGAAGAAATGATCAGCGATTGAGTAGATAAGCTTAATCTGATTTAAGCATTATGTAATGTATATACACATCAAAACATCAAACAGTACTCCATTAATATGTACAGTTTTTTATGTTTTCATGTATTGGGTAAATTTTCAAAAATTAAAAAAAGCAATAGTCTAATAATAAAATAAATATGATAATAATGACTCATCAAATAGAAAATATCCCAGAAAATAAATCTGTACTACAAATAAAAAGAAAGGCTATGGTAATAAAGAGAACCCTCTGATCTTAGAAATCTGTGACTGTCTCCAAATTAAACAGAAAATGCTATTTCTTTTACAGGGTAAAGGAGACAAAACGCAAAACCTCTGGAAGAGAAGCTTTCAAGGTGAAACAAAGGGAAATGACCAGTAATTTTTTTTTATTTTAAACCAAGAACATGTATTGGTACATTTTACATATAATGGTTACATTCATCACATTTATTTTGTACCTGTACATGATGCATCTTGGCTCTCCCCTCTCTTCCCCGCCCCTCCCCTCTGTTCCCTCCCTCCCTAATTAGAGCAGGTTTATTCTTAATTTTCCATATTTTCTCTTTCCCTTTTCCTTCCTTTGTTGCCTTTCTGCTTTTCCCCTTCCTTCTTTCTAGTACTCCTCTCCTTTGTATATTATCTTCCTTTTATATAATATCTATTACACCTCTTTGTCCTAAATGTTCTTGGTTTTCCTATGGTAAGTGATTTGCAGGATAAGCTAACAGCAGTACACATCTTTGTGTGTGTGTGTGTGTGTGTGTGTGTGTACAAATGTGTACATGTGTGCAAACTTGAAGATAAACCAATAGGGGTTATGAAAGATGAAAAAAAAACATGAAAAGCACAGAAGAACATGGGACATTACCAATCGCACCAACATATTCATAACAGCAGAAGGAGATGTGAAAGAGCAAGACAGAAAATGTATTCAAAAGAATAATAGATGGAAACTCCCCAGATGTGTTTAAAAAAAAAAAACACTAACTATACATCCAAGCAGCTCATTAATCTTCGAGGATGATAAATGCTCGGAGAACCACATCAAGAGACATCATAGTAAAAAAGCAAAAGCCAAAGATCAAGAGAAAATATTGAAAATGGGAGGCACGAAGTGAATCATTGTAACCAAGTGGACACTAAGCATAACATTACTTGATTTTTTTCATGAGAAACACTGCTAAAATGAAGTGGGAAACATATCCAAAGGCTTGTAAGAAAAAAACATCAATCGAGATTCCTTTATCAAACAAAGCTATCCTCACAATGGGGCAAAATTAAGACATTTGCAGATATAAAAACTGAAAGGATCTGTTAGGAATCCTGCAATATAAAAAATTGTAAAGGAAGCTCCTCATCAGAAAATGAGTGACACCAAATAGCAACAGAATCTGTATTGAAAAAGCAAACACACCTAGTAAAGTAGTTATGTAGGTAATGATTAAGCAAAGTATACTGACATATTGATGTTCCTTTCTTATAACGGATTAAAAGACAACTGCACAGAAGAGTAACTATAAAAACTGAATTTTTGTCATATGAAAACAAGTGTAATATTATTGGGCAATAAAAACATGAAAAGGTAGTTGTGAATAAAACTATACTGCAGTAAGGAAGTAAAATTAAGCTGGGGGTGGTGGTACACATGGATAATTCGAGCTATTCAAGAAGCTGAGGCTACAGGATCCCAAGTTCTGGGGCAGTCTGAGCAATTTACTATAATCACGTCTTAAAGAGAGAAATTAAAAAAAAGATAGGATGTAGGAATGTAGCTCAGCAGTAGAACACTTTCCTCCTAGCATGCAGGAGGCCCTATGTTCAATCCCCATCACTGCAAACAAAAAAGTAACACAAATTCATAGCTAGAAAAGCAAAAATAGGTAAGAAGTTTAACACAAGATAAAATAAACTCTATAAATATAATTGCTTCTCTTATATTCTTCAACAGACGTAAGATTATATACAGAAATATGTGTAATGATGTATTTTTGGTGTGTAACATAAACATAACACACATTAATATATAACAGTATATATTAATATACTATATATATATGAAACACAAAAGTGAAGGAGCTCCATGTGACTGAATGTTCTATATCTTACCAGATAAACATGGATGTACGCAATAGATGTACAGATTAATTTAGTGTAAATCTGAAGCATGATAAATTAAGGCCTATATTGTAAATCATAGAGAGAAAACACTAATAACCCGAAAGCATGGTAAGAATTATTAAAAATGGTAACAAAATGCATTTAATGAAAGAAAGTGAATGAGGCACACAAGGTACAAATAATCACGAGTCACAGAGAAAAAAATTGGCAGACATAAATCCAACACCATTGAGAATAACATTAAAAGTGAATGGATTAAATAACCCAAGGAAAGGAAAAGACTGTAAGGCTAGATAAAAAGTAAGATACAACTATCTGCTGTGTACATGAGACATACATTAGATTCAAAATGCAAATATACTGAAAACAAAAGAATGGAAAAATATCATAAAAGATGCACTGTAAGAAAACTGGAATGGCTGTATTAATAGCAGACAAACTGATAACTTTATTAGAAAATGTTACTAGATGTTTACAATAAATGCAGTCAACTGATCATAAAGATATAAAAACTATAAACCGATATATCCTAACAACAGAACCCCCAAATACTTCAAGCACTAACAAAACTGAGAGGAAAAACAGACAGTTCAAACATATTTGGAGACTTCAATAACAGACTTTAAAGGATTTCTTTCCAATGTTATTTAAGTATAACTGACATAAAATTGCATTTATTTAAAGTGTGTAACATGTATAACATTTGATATGTGCATACGTTGCGAAATGACAGCAATCATTATACACCAATCACCTCACATAGTTATCTCACTTTCCAAAATGAATAAAACATCTAGGTAGAAAATTTTAAAAATGTATATAGAAGATATGAACATCATAAAGTAACTAGGCCGAGGAGATATTTACAGAATAATTTCATCCAACAACTGTACAAAACACATACCTTGTAGGTAAACCTGGAACCTTTCCAGTGTAAACTATGCAATAGGACAGAGGGAAAACCTCAACAGATTAAGCAGACTGAAATAAAACAAAATATGTTTTCTGACACAACAAACTGAAATTAGAAATCAATGACAGAGAAATTAGAAAAAAAATTTAAAATGTAGAAATTAAACCACATTACTACTTCATAAACAGTATGTCAAAAATTCAAAAGAAAAATTAGAACATTAAAAGACAACTGATGGCTAGGTGTGCTAGCATGTGCCTGTCATTTCAGCACTACGCAAAGCTGAGGCAGGAGGATTGCCAAGTTCTAGTTCAGTCTAAGTAACTTAAATAGATCCTGTCCCAAAAAACAAACAGGGCCTAAGGATATAGGCCAGTGTGAAAGCCCTGGATTTAATTCACAGTACCAGCACACACGCACACGCACACAGAGACACACACAGACAAACACACAGAAACACAGTTCATAAAAAGATAACTGACTTTTGTAATTAAAAATTGCTGGGGCTGGGGATTTAGCTCAGTGGTTTGAGTGCTCACCTCGCAAGCACAAGGCCCTGAGTTCAATCCCCAGCACCAAAAAATAAATAAATAAATAAATAAAATAAAATTGCTAAGTAACACTACATGCGCGCGCACACACACACGATCTGATTTGCAAAATTCATCAAAATGTTAGCTTACAATACCCACATTCAGCTGGGGATTTAGCTCAGTGGTTAAAGCTCTTGCCTTGCAAGCACAAGGACCCGAGTTCGATCCCCAGCACTAAAAAAAAAAAAGAAAATCCAATACCCACATTCAATCAAATATACAATTGCCTAAAAAAAATTAAGGGTAGAAATGAATTATCAATGTCAAATTTTCAGTAAAATGCTTAAGTAGAGTATATGACAAAAAGATCACACAGAAAAGGCAAAATGGAATTTTCTTCTTGGGAGGCTGCATCTACATAAATTGAGTTTCATAACTCTAAGGATATCAAGATAAAATAAAGGATTCATATATCAACCCCTACAGCAAACAGTAAATGTAACACAAAAAGGTTTATGAAATATTTTAGTTACCAATGTATCCTTTTCGGGGGAGGGCAGATACTGGGGCTTGAACCCAGGGCTTTTGCATGGAGATACATCCCCAGTCTTTTTTTATTTTTAGAGACAGAGTCTCACTAAATTGCCCAGTTGGGGCTCAAATTTACAATCCTCTTTTCTCAGCCTCCCCATGCTGGGATTATAGGTGTGTACTACCATGCCCGGCTACTAATGTCATTTAAAAAATTACTACAAAATTTACATACTATAACATATGCCATATTTACTTATTTGTTTTCCACTAGGCTCTACCACAGTAAGATACATTCACCATATAATCCATGCCCAGTACATGTTGGGAACTGGCAACCAAACAAAACATTTAACAGAAATATAATAACTGAATAGAGAAGAAAATGATCCACTCTTCGGAAAGTTATTTGCTTTTAAAGGAAATTTTTCATCTTAAAAAATTAGGTATAGGAAGATTAAAAAATACTAATTTCAAATAAAAAAAGAAAGGCTCAGTGGCAGAGCACTTGAGGTCCTAGGTTCTATCCTCAGTATCACACACACACACACACACACACACACACACGGCAAAAACACAGAGTATGAAACTGCTTTTAGTAATGACTGAGCAGCTCTAATAGGCCAATCACTCTGCTGAGGAAACCAGAAATGCTGGAAGAGATTATTTGAAAGTACTTTTTAACCAAAGTAATCCTTTGAAAATACAAGATCTCAGAAGAGAAGGTCAAGGAATAAGATCCAAATTTGGTACTTCTTTTCCCTCCAAATAAATGCTAAGTCAAAGGAGGTGACTGAGAAGGTCAAGTTGTACTTTAGAAACTAAGCAACTTAGTAGGACTTCTAGCAATCTCAAAAGCTCATGGCACATGGACTGGAGCTCAAGGTGCACCAAAGCGAAAGGCTCTAGAAGACAACCCAGGGATTCACTGAGCCTCACTGATGGACTATGCCCCAAATATCAATATGGATCAGAAATAGGAAACACCTTGTAAAATCCAAGATACAGTTACAAAAGAACTAATTCCTTGATATCTATGAGCCTATATGCTAACTGCCCCTGAGAAGCAAAAGTAAATGTTCACTAAATGCAGACAAAAACATCATCCAGAGCTTACAGTTATTTCTATGGTATTTCATACAGAACATCCACCACATAATAAAAAGTAACCATTTGTGCAAACTCATAAATGGGAAAAATGATTAGAACCAGAGCTGTGATGCATTTTCTACATTAATTAGGCACAAACAGGAAAGAATGACTTATATACACTCAAATTTAGAGCAACACTAAAATATGACTGCCCACATACTTGAAGAACTATAATTAAAAATACTGAACATAACAAGTCCTGGCAAGCAAGTTAAAGCAGCTGTGACTCTCAAACTGCCTATAGGATGTGACATAATATAACAGCATCTGAAAACATACTGGGATATTATAAAACAACTTTGAAATACACCTGCCATATGATCTAGTCAGTCCACTCCTTGAAGTTAGGTCAGGAAAAATGAAATTGCACATCTGTAAAAAGACTCATACATAAATATCCATAGCATGAGAAAGTGTGACGGACTCAGAAGGAGGGAATCTAAAGGTTCGCACGGAAACCTAGGGAGAGGGATGGATATGGTGATAGTGTCTGTCTCCTAGCTCTTGTCTCTTATCTCCCTCTCTCTTTCTTTCTCACATGCACACGAAGAGCAAGATATATATTATTTTAAATTGTGCAGCTTATTTTAAATCAATTGTACCTCAATTAAGCTGTTAAAATTGTGTGAGATATGCCTAGATCCATCTAAAGGAAAATTCAGAGCACTAATACAAAAGAAGAAAGCTTGCAAATACAATATTTGAAAATACATTTCATGAAATTAGAAAATAAATCGGTATTATCAGTCACATTTTAAAACACAAAATAGTAAAATTAACATCAGTTAATAAAATATAAACAAAAAGCTAATGGTAATCTAAGAACTTTTTGTTTTGTTTTGTTTTCTGCAGGGATTAGAACCCGTTAAATGCCTGGTAAGACTGACCAAGAAAATAAGAAAAGAACACACACATTATCAACAGCAGCAATATAAAAGGAATTATCACTGTGATACTAAAGAAACATGCATTATGGCATTATTAAGCAAATTTATGCCAACAAATTTGAAATTCCTGAAATGATGAAATAAAAAGTAGCAAAACAGTTAAACTAAGGAATCTCAAGGATCCTGTATCTATTCAATAAATTGCATCTCTATAGGAAAACTTTACTACAGATCAGTGGTGGGGAACCTATGGCACGCATGCTGCAGCAGGCTGTTTATTACTGAAGGCTCTAAGAGGTTTGCCATCACTGCTATAGATGAATTCTACGCCCTATTGCCTGAATTCCTGATCTTTCTTGCATAACTGCGAATTAAGTAACACCAATCTTGAATAACCTCTTACACTGGAGCAAAAACTCTGCCTAAAATGTTTTATAAGACTCCTATAAATTTTATACCAAGCTGATAAGGATATTAGATGAAAGGAAAATCAAAGCCTTAATACCTCAAGATAAACACAAACAACCGAATCAAATTAAAACCTTATATGTAACAAACAGAATTCAAAAATACTTCAACTATAATACACTATGACCACCTGGGTTTGATACAGGGTGAATACTAGTTGGTTTAACATTTTCAAATCCAGCAACCTTGACAGAGATAGGAACACAATCATGTCACTATGAGGACACAGAAAAACCATTTAATTTACCACCTAATTAGGAGTTTTTTTAAATAAAATCTTAGAAAAACCACAGCATACATTAATTAATGGCGAAGTGCTAAAAAATTTGAAGTCAAAAATAGACACAAGGATATCTACCCCATAGATACCAGTTCTATTTAACAGCGACTAATGAAAAAGGGAAAAAAAAAAAGCATGAACATTAGACACATTAAATTTTCTCTGCCTTTATCCATACAACGCACAATTTTGCTTCCTAAGTATCCAAAAAGAAATGTATTAAGTAAACGTTTTAGAATTAGTACATTATTTACCAAACCTTATGGGTACCATACATATAAACATAAGCTTTTTTTCTGAGAACAGCAATTCTTGGTAACCTTTTCATATGCATCATAAGAAATAACATAAAACAATTTTAAGTCTTTTTCTACACTTAGCAGATAAATTTCATAAGTAATTATAGCCTTTAATATTGTCAGATACCACGCTAATAGAAATCCCAAAATGCAGAACAGACATTATAATATAATTGACATTTAATACAAGGGGAGCAAGAAAAAGGTACTCCACACAGTTTTACCTATGGGCCCCTGTTTAATGATTTCATCAACTAATAGGAGATCAGGTACTTTAAAATGGATCATAATTACTTTCTGCACAAAAGCTGGTTATATTATGTCTAGCACTACCTTCTAAGGTAGCTTTTGTACTACTTTTAGAAGGAGAATAAAAATAAAGAGTATCTTTTCAAAATATAATCACCAATATTATGCTATCATGCGATTAATTTTATTATACTACTTACAAATTTCGCTTTTCCTCAGTGTAAAATTTTCAAAAAACGCAGATGCATATGTCCTCTTGAAGTAACCACAATTATCACTGAGGATAACCTGAAGAACAAGTTTTTGCATAAATTTCTATTTACATAAGAATATATTTATATACATGTGCATACATAGTAAATTATGCTTGTTTTCTTTTCTATCAGGAATATATCATGAAAATATCATCTGGAAGTATATAAGATATACTGATTGGGTGTATAGCTACAAACTAATCATGAATGAAAACATAAAATCTATTAAAAATTACTTTGCAAATTTTGTAACTATACATTTATGTTCATTTGTGAGTAGCTGTATTGGAACAACCCTAAAAGATGCATTTTTCTAAAGAGTAGAAGAAAAAGTATTTTGCTAAAACTAAATTAATTTTCAAAAACCCAGTACCTTCTTTTTCTCCCTTGATAATTTGCTATTAAGATAAAGGAGCATCTTATTTAATTTGCACCAATTATCAAGCATATTTTATAAGTATGCTTATAAATTAAAGATTTTTATTAAAACTTTAGCTTCTATTGTGTAAATAATTGATATATTTTGGTATTCTTTGTTTATAATTTATAAGTATTTGAAATACTAATAATTTTATATATTAAACCTGTTCAAATACTTGTTACTTCTACTTATGCTCTCTATCTTGCCTGCTACCAAACCAATTCATATATTTACCATATTTACATAGACCAATTGAGAAATGGCATATGATTTTGCAAAGTATTTTATAATATGTAATATACATATCACTTCACTGTTTGCTATAAAAACCCTTAATTTCTTCTCACATATTTTCTTATGCATGTCAAATTAGCAAAAATGAGCAATTTAAAAGCAATCCTTATACTTTCTTGGAAATATGCTTAAATTATTTTATTTTGTAAATAAATTGTACATATTTATATATATTAATAAAAATTATGCATTTTCTCCATGGAGCTTTTCTTTTGCTTTTCCTGTGTTGTTGTATTTTTATTTACATAAGTGGAATATTCAGACTGACAATACAGCATTATAATTTTAAAACTATTTTGTTACTGAATTATGTAAGACACAAAATACAAAGAGTATCAGTAACGTGAACATATGTATACCAACTGAAATCTGAGAAATAAATATATACCTTACCTATGTTAGAACTATGATTTAAAAGTTGGCTTTCTTCTAAACAAAATCTAAGCAGGACCAGAGATAAACCGTTTTTCTGGCACTGAAATTAAGAAACAAAAAACCAAAAACCTGTCAGCCCAGAATTCTATACACAGCAAAATTATACTTCCAAACTTATAATAAAATAAGATAAATCACATAAATGAACCTGAAACAATTTATTACTTGATAAAATCTAACTCATATCGGTAACGGCACGTCTTGAAAATGGACGGTCAAAATGGCGCCCTCCACTGGTGGCCGTTGATGATGTTTGGCGCATGCCTGCAAGCCCCGCTACTACGGAATCTCAATTGGGAGGCTGGCTTGAGCCCACGCGTTGGAGACCAGCCTGGACAAAATAGAGCCACTATCTCAAATAAATAAACTGCCACAGCTAAAGATATAAGAGAAGAATTTAAACTGAATAATAAAGAGTGCAAAACACATAAAAATATATGAAAGGCTAGGTGTGGTGGTACATGCCTATAATCCCAGCACTCAGGAGGTTGAGGCAGGAGGATCTCTGTGAGTTCGAGGCCAGCCTGGACTACATAGCAAAACCCTGTCTCAAAAACAAACAAAAAAGTGTATGAAAGGACAAAAGAAACAAAAAGTTAGAAAAATGGAAGAGTAACAGCAAGATGATCAACTTTAAATCAAACAAAATTAATAAAAATATTAATTGTTTAAAGTCTAAAAATTCAAATTAAAATGCAAAAATTTTCAGACTTAAAAAAGGCCAAGTGGCAATTATATGCTATTTATGTGAAGGGCAACATAAATTGAAAGCCACGGTAAGGGTGAAAACAAGAATAGTATAATATATACTGTGGAAAATTAAGAATCAGAAAACTGAAAGAGGTACATTAATATCAAACAAAGCAGACTTCTAATGGAAGGTAATAAGAGATAAAGATGGACATCGCATCAAGATTAAATAATTCATTCATCACACATTATTAATATGAGAAATGTCAGTACTGAATCTGGAAAAAGACAAAACGCAAGCTATTGTATGCCAATAATATGAAAATATATGAAATATGAAACCACAAGTAAACCCAACTTTAAAAATAAAGCTAAGGAAATCTGTGTAGTCCCATATTTACTAAACAAATTGCACCTGTAAAGAAAAACCTTCCTATGAGTCCCATGCTCTAGTGATTAAATTGCTGAACATCCTCCACAATTGAGAAATAAGTAACATCAATCTCACACAAAAACACTGCAGAGAACAGAAACACTATGAAACTTCTCTAAATGTTTTAAGTGCTTTACATAAATTTTACACCAAACTGACAAAGTATCACATAGAGAAGAAAAGCAGAGGTATGTCTCTCACGATAAAACAAAACCAAAAATGTTTTTGGCAAACTGAATCCAAGTTATGTGAAGTCTGATGCACCATGAACAAATTGGATTTTATTTTAGAATGAGTATATATGGATTAACATTTTGAAATTAAATAATTCCAGAAAAGAAAAGGAATATAAAATGTTATGATTATAATATATGCAAAATGATACAGACTTATACATTTAAGAAAATATCTTAAACTGCAATTAATATCATACTCAGTGCTGAAATAGTCAAATAGCTACTAGGAATCGGGTATGAGAAAAAGATTCCTAATATTGCCAGTTGTATTCAACATTTATGTAGGACAATGATGCGAGAGAAAAAAAGATACAGTGATTGGAAAGGAATAAACTGAAATTGCTGAAATTGTCATTATTCACCTACTGAATGTGTGTATTTCCAAACCAACATTAATTTATCTACTATATATTAGAATAAGTGAATTTAGCAGAATTGTTGCATACATGTTTAATAAAAATTAACTAACTGTAATTCCAAGTACCAGCAATAAGTAATTTGCAGATCAAATTAATTAAAAGTATTATTTATAACAATTTCAAATATCAAACTATTTGGTACAATTTTAATGAAAGTTAGGCAAGATTTTTACACAGCAAATTATAGGAAACTACTGAGAAGAATTAATGAAGATATCAACAATTGAAATAGTGAGCAAAGTTTATCAAATATAAGATTTCATTTTTTTTTTCAGACAGGGTCTCGCTGTATAGGTAAGGCCAGCCTTGAACTCACTATGTAGCCCAGGCTGGCCTTGAACTCACGGCAATCCTCCTGCCTGAGCCTCAGTGCTGGGATTACAGGTGTGTGCCACCAACATCCAGTGTGAAGATTTAATTTTTAAGGTGATCAGTTCTCCCTCATTTGAAGCACACGCCATCTCATTCAATGCAAACTTAAGTTAAATCCCAATAGTAATTCATATGTTCTGTAAATCCTTTAATTTGAATACTGGGCTAATGAAGAGAATTAATAGAAATTCAGGCTTTAGTTAAACAGAATGAAGAAAGACTTGTTGATAAATAATAAAGGCACTTCCATAAAGTGGAGTTTTCCTGACACTAGAGTTAACCATGGTGAAGATACTCTGATGACAAAGACAAATTGATAAAGTGACAGCTACGCTTCATATTTTAGTATCTCGGCTTATTCTGTTTCTATTGTTTAAGAATATTTGGTTGATAATCTACCTCTCGAGTTTTCTTATAGCTTGTTATTGAAGAATAAATATTTTAAATCATAGGGAAATTTTTCATTTTTATGATAAATTTTAAATAGTATGCTTATAATAGAACTTGGGGTATATAATTCACTTTCTATTTAAATGCTCGCATCTCTGTAGTGTACTATGGATTATGTTCAGGTTTGGGCCTGAACATATACTTACTATATGGATCCTATAGAATGGAAGTACTTATGTTTTGCTTTGCATGTTTGAAAAAAGTAAGGTCAGAAAAGAAAAGAGAAGTTTACGGACAGAAAAGCAGAATCACCACCCTATAACCAACTTGTGACCATCACATTATGCTATTTTCATATTTCATGTGAATTTCCATAAAAGTGGCTATTTATTCACAAGTGCCTCCATGTACATGGGAGGCAGACAGATTCAAAATCATCAGAATTATTTTCTCAAATTTGAATTACAGTCATCCTGTACCCGTGGGGAATTGGCTCCAGATGCCCCATGGATACTAAAATCTACAGTTGCTCAAGTCTCTTATATAAAATGATGTCGTATTCACATATAATTTACACATCTTTCCATATACTTTAAGCCATCTCTAGACTACTTATGTTATCTGATATAATGTAAATAGTTGTTATATTGTATTGGCCAGGAAATAATAACAAAGAATAAGTCCATAACATGTTCAGTACAAAGGAAAATTTTTGACCCGCATTTGGCTGAATCCACAGATGTGAAACTCACAGATATGAAACATTATGTGTTTCAATTGGGCTTTAATTTTACCCAAATGCCAACTCATCAGTTTTTCAATTTTTTTTTTTTTTTTTTTTTTTTTTTTTTTTTTTTTTTTTTTTTTTTTTTTTTTTTGGTGCTGGGGATTGAACTCAGGGCCTTGCGCTTGCAAGGCAAGCACTCTAACCACTGAGCTAAATCCCCAGCCCCAGTTTTTCAATTTCTATGATATGTAATCACACACAAATTAAATACTATGCTTTTTTTTTTTTGGTGCTGGGGATCGAACTCAGGTCCTTGTGCTTGTAAGGCAAGCACTTTAACCACTGAGCTAAATCCCCAGCCCAATACTATGCTTTAAGTAATTATTTCTGAAGGCTAGCTTTTCTTACATACTACAGTCTTAACTTTCAAATTTCCTGTACCATTCACTGTTTTTGATGGCACCTAAGTGGTTCTCTGCACTGACTATAGTCTTATTTTAGTTGAACACCGATGCGTTTTCCTTTATTGTTTTATTTTAATTGACATATAAAATTGTAAGTATTCATCATGTGAAACATGATGTTTTGAAGTATATACATATATAGTACAGACTAAATCTAGTTAATTAACATGCATATTCTCAGAATAGCGAACCTTCGTAAGGTTTTCATCATAAGAAATGGCACAATTCATTCCTTGCAAGATAAAATTATACTTTTAGTGTTTTTTCTATATATTTATCATATAAAACTTAAGAGTCACATAACTCTGATCATTATTACATTTTTTCTAGTATCATGAGAATATTTAAGATTAACTTCATAATACAAGTGACAGTTTGTAATAGCTAAATCTTGGAAACAGCCCAAATGCCCATCAACAGTGGAATGGATAAAGACAATGTGGTTTTTTTATACAATGGAGTACTACTCTGCCATAAAGAATGATAAGCTTGAGATATTTCTAGGTAAATGGATGCATCTCGAGACCATACTCTTAAGTGAAATAAATCGGACACACATGTTTAAATACCACATTATTTCTCTGGTGTGAGAAACTAAAAGTGTAAATAAAGACTAAAATGTATTATATTGGAAAAGGGAAGAAAATGTCCAAATGGGAAAGGGAACAAGGGAGGGGAGGGGGAAGGAACAGAAGGGCAAGGGAAATAAGAAATGTAAGGAAATAATGGAAACAGAGGTTTTGTAAATAAGGAGGGAGGAGGGTGTGAAGGGAGGGGAAGGGAATGGGAAAAAAGGAAGCAACAAAATATATCATGTACAGGTACAAATCCCCTATGATGAATGTTATCACTATGTACATCTAAAATGTACCATTAAAATAAAATAAATTAAAAAAATAAAAAAGTGACATTTGATTCAAGTCACAAAATAAAAGATCATCCCCTTTGATAATTTTACTTATAGTCCCTTGTTTAATGATCACACAGAGTAGAGATCAGCTTTTTAAAAGTGGTTCACTAATTATTTTCTCCATATAACTTACTTATATTTTTGTTGTATCTTTGCTTTCTAACTCTTCTTTCTTTAAGCATACATTTTATCCTATTCTGTACTATTTTAAAGAAAAAGAATAAGCAAAGACTAGATATTTCAAAGCAATCATGAGTGACATGCTCTCATATAGCTATTTCTACAAATTAACTTTTAGTATGTAGAAATACAGTGCACTCAGTATAAAATTTTGATAAAATGAAGAGACATATTTCCATCTCAGAAAAAAGTAGTGATGATTAGCAGTAAAATCTGTATATAGATAGACATACATATTATATATATATATATCTACACACATATTTACCTGTTTCTGCAAAAATAACTGAAATGAAATTGTAATATAGTTTTCTCTACTAGCAATATGTCTTGGATATATTTTCTGTAAATAAATATAGACATCTGATTGAATGTAAAAGCTGAGTAATAATCACAGTATGAGTACATTATAATGTATTTAATAATTTCTCTGTTCTCATTTTTGTAACCATACTTTCGTATGCTTGACTGAGTGGCTACACAATCACAGAAGTGGATTTTCTGAGTAAAGGGTACATAATTTAAAATTGCTCCTAAGGATTTTCATATAACTTTTCAAAGATCTAGTATTTCATACACCTAAAAAAAATCTAGCACCAGCGATAAAAAAATCTTTTTAATGTTCATTACATAGATTATATAAATCATTGTACATATAAAATAAAATATTTTGCTATAGGTGACACAGGTGTCAACTACTTTATATCAATATACCTTGCCACATCTCATGTACTTTCTCACCTAGATAGACATGAGTTTCAGATCACCAATTATCAGAAAAAAATATTGAAATTGTCCTTAGGAATATGCTATATGATTTTAATTTCTATATAATTTATTTGGATATTTCTGGTTATTTTAACGTAGCTTAAACTTGAATGTTTTGGCTTTTGTGGTATTTTACTCTATTCTTTGTTCTTTTTTCTTCATTTTATATTTACTGTTACTCAGATTATGTCTCTTTTGTTTTCAATACATAATTTGAGTTAAAATATCTTTTGAAATTTTTAAAATATTTTATTAGAACACTATATGTGTGATATGCATACATGAGACACAAAATATTAAGGAGAAAGATAAATATATGTCTCCTACAAAGATAATATGACTAACATCTTTGGGAACACATATATGCATTTGCCCAATTACAATACTCAGCCTCCTCCTAGGAAAACACAGACAAACAAACACACAAAATTTGGTGCTGATCATTCTCTTGCTTTTTCTAGGTTATATCTATTGTGTTTATGTATTGTTTTCTTTTATCCTTCAAAGATAATACAAGTATAGAAAGATGCAAAAGTGTCAATTGGCGAGTTCTATGTAGTTATCCAAAGAGAAAACAGCTACATAAACATTACTCAGGCGGAGAAAGATATGATGTCAGACTTGTAGAAAAATAAAATAGATCAATCTTTTTTGGCACTTCTTATCATTATTCCTTCTCTTTTCTCCACAATTAACCACGACCCCAACTCCTAACATCTTGAACTGATTTTGCCTGTCTGAAAACATAAGAGTGGGCCTATACATATTTATATTTATTCCCTACTGGAATGCCTGGTAAGAGTCCAGCTTAGAAAATACATGAGTGCTAAACCAGATCTAGAGAAAATGCTAAAGAATATTCTTCACAGAAACAACAGATTAGAAACATCTAAAAACACAGAGGGAACTATTGAGGTCAATGGGTAAACAGCAACAAAAAACATCAGGAAAAGAAAAATGATTGACCAATAGATAAAGAAGGTAATGATAGTAAGTAACGAAAACATCTCAGTACTATCTCTCAATGTTAACAGCTCCAACTCTCCAATCAAAAGACATAGATTGGCAGACTGGATCAAAAACAGAATCCAACAATCTGTTGCATTCAAAAACCTCATCTAATCCAAAAAGATATTCATAGACTAAAAATTAAAGGATGGAAAACAACATTCCATGTACCAGGACTCCCCAAACAAGCAGGGGTAAAAATTCAAATATCAGACACGGCAAACTTCAACTTAAAACGGATTCAAAGAGAAAAGAAGGTCACTCCATACTAGTTAAAGGAAATGTCCAGCAAGAAGAGATAACATTGATAAATATATATGCGCTGAATACTGGAGAACCTATCTTAATTTAAAAAATGGCTGAAATTAAAAGATCACATAAACATTAACACAATAGTAGTAGGGGTTTTTAACACCCCACTTTCATAAAGAGACAGCTCAACAAAAAAACCAATAAGGAAATTTTGGAGCAGAACCACACCCTTGAACATATGGATTTAATAGACATATACAGTATTCCACAATTCTACAAGAGTATACATTCTTTTCAGCAGCACATGGTACTTTTCCCAAAATAGGTCACATACTAGTCCACAAAGTCTGCTTAAAGTAAATATAAAAGAACCAGAATAACCCCATGCATACTATCTGAACACTGTGCAATGAAAGTAGAGTTCAAGGACAAAAGAAATTTTGGAAAAGTGAAAACCTCCTGGAAAATTAACAGCATAATCCTAAACAACCAATGAATCACAGAAGAAATCAAAGAAGAAATTTGAAAAATTTCTGAAAGTTAATAACAACGACTATAAAATTCAATGAAACATCTGGGACACTATGAAAGCAGTCCTAAGAGGAAAATTCATCAAAATCAATGCTCCCACATTAGGAAAACAGAGGAAGCCCAAATAAATAAAAAGAGAAATATTTTATTTCTCTTTCATGAGAAATCTTAAGATACTCAAGAAACAACAACAAACCAGCCCCAAACCAAAATTAAGGAGGGAAATTATAAAGATCAGAGCAGAAATCAATGATATTGTGACTAAAAGAACGAAAAAAAAAAATCAAATCAAAGAGCTGGTTCTTTGAAAGAATAAATAAAATAGGCAAGTCCTTAAAAAGACTCATCAAGAGAAAGAGAGGAAAAAACTCCTATCAATGTAGTTGGAAATGACAAAGGTGAAATCACAGCAGATATTGCCAAAATCCAGAAGATAATAACTAGTTTGAAAAATTATATTCCAAAAAGTTAGCAAATTTTCAAAAAAATGGACAGATTCCTAGACACATACAAACTACCAAAATTAACTCGAGAAGACATAAATATGCTTAACAGCCCAATAACAAGCAATGAAATTAACTCAGTAATAAATAATCTACCAACTAAAAAAAGCCTCAGACCTGGGACCTGATGGATTCATGGCTGAATTCTACAAAACCTCTAAGGATGTTATATCACCAATACTTAGAAAGTTCTTCAAAGAAATTGAAAGGGATGCAGTGCTCTCTTATGGAAGCCACTATCACCCTGACCCCAAAACCAGATAAAGACCCAACTAAAAAGGAGAACTATAGGCCAATCTCTTTAATAAACATAGATGCAAAAATCTTCAACAGGATATTAGTAAATAGAATGCAGTACATTATCAAAAAGGTCATACATCATGATCACATAGATTTCATCCCAGAGATGCAAGGATGGTTCAACATACATAAATCTATAAATGTAATATACACATAAACATGAAAAAGGTCAAAAACTACATGATCACATCAATAGTGCAGAAAAGGCTGTCAACAAAATCCAATGCCCCTTCATAATAAAAATCCAAAAGAAAACACATATAGAAGGACCATACCTGAACATGAAAAAGGCTATTTATGACAAGCCAATAGCCAGCATCATACTAAATGTGGAACAACTAAAAGCATTCCCCCTAAAAATCAGGAACAAGACAAGGATGTCCACTATCACCTCTGTTATTCAACATAATACTTGAAACATTAGCCAGAGCAATTAGGCAAGAGAAAGAAATAAAAGGGACACATATAGCAAAGGAAGAATTCAAATTATCATTATTTGCAGGTGACATGATACTCTACATAGAAGACCCAAAGAACTCCATCAAAAAACTCTTAAAATTAATAACCAGTTTCAGCAAAGTAGTAGGATACAAGATCAACACACAAAAATCATTACCATTTGTGTATACCAATAATGAACAGGGTGAGAAGGAAACTCTGAAAACAATACCATTCGTAGTTGCTTCAAGAAAAATGAAATATCCAGGAATCAGTCTAAGAAAGTGAAGGACCTCTACGGAGAAAACTACAGTACTCTGAAGAAGACTGAAGAAAACATCAGAAGATGGAAAGCTGTCCCTTGCTCCTGGGTAGGCGGAACCAATATTGTCAAAATGACCATACTTCCACAACTTTTATACAGTTTCAATGGAGTCCCAGTCAAAATACCAACAGCATACTTTACACCTCTAGAAAAAACAATCCTCAAGTTCATATGGAACCAGAAGAGACCCTGAATAGCAAAAGTAATTTTGGGCTGTAAGAGCAGCACCAGTGGCATAGCTATACCTGACTTCAGGCTATACTGCAAAGCAGTACTGGAACAAAAACAGACACGTCGCTCAATGGGACAGAATAGAGGATATAGAAACCTCCCCAGACATAGTCAACTATTGGCTCTTCAACAAAGTGTCCAAAAGCATAGGTTGGAGGAAAGATAGCCTAGTCAATAAGTGCTGTTGGGAAAGTTGGTTATCTATCTGTAGAAGAATGAAACTGGACCCTTATCTCTCACCAGGTACTAAATTAAAATAAAAATGGATCAAAGATCTAAACATTAAAACAGAAACATTAAACCTTCTGGAAGATAAAATAGGTACATAGGTGTAGGAAAGGATTTTCTAAACAGAACCTCAGCTATACAAGAAATAGCAGCAAGAACCAATAAATGGGATTATATCAGATTAAAAAGAGTGTGTAGAGCAAAAGAATCAATGAGTAGAGTGAAGACAAAACACAGAATGGGAAAAAAATTTTGCCAGCTACTCCTCAGACACAAGACTAAAATCTAGAATATATAAAGAACTCAAAAAAATTAAACCACCTAAAATTAAAGACCCAGTCAAGATATGGGCTAGAGAAATGAACAGTTACTTCACAGTGGAAGAAATACAACTGGTTAACAAATATATGAAAAAATGTTCAACATCTCTGGCCATTAGAGAAACGCAAATTAGAACAACATTAAGTTTCCATCTTACTCCAGAAAGAATGACAGTCACTAGGAAATCAAACAATAACAAATGCTGGCATGACTGTGGTGAAAAAGGAGCCCTCCTGCATTGTTGGTGAGAATGCAAACTAGTATGACCCTCATGGAAATCAGTACCGAGATTTATCAAAGAAATGAAATTAGAAATTCCATATGACCCATCTATTCCTGTTAGTTATCTTCCCCAAGGAGCTTAAGTCATCATACTACAGTATTGACATACATACAGATGTTTATAGCAGCACAAATCTTTTTTTTTTTTTTTTTTTGTGGTGCCGGGGATCGAACTCAGGCCCTTGTGCTTACAAGGCAAGCACTCTAATCACTGAGCTAAATCCCCAGCCCCAGCAGCACAAATCTTATTAGCTAAATACAGCCTGTGTACCCATCAACATATCATTGGATAAAGAAAATGTGGTATTTATATATAATGGAATACTACTTGGGTATAAAGAATGACAAATTTGAGGCATTTGTAGCAAAATGGATGCACCTGGAAAATATAATACTGTGTGAAA
The DNA here is from genome assembly GCA_004026905.1 of Hystrix cristata. Lineage (NCBI taxonomy): Eukaryota > Metazoa > Chordata > Mammalia > Rodentia > Hystricidae > Hystrix > Hystrix cristata. The sequence goes on along the minus strand of PVJO010004274.1, from coordinate 82,453 downwards.
TAAATCAGACACACAAATTTAAATACCGTATAGTATCTCTCACTTGAGTAAGGCAAAGTACAAAGAAAATGATAAAGGATGGATAGAAATGGGCAAGGGGATAGATCTTGTCCAATAGGGAAGTGGTCCAAGGGATCAAGGACGAGGGGTGAGGAGGAGGGGAAGGGGAAGTGAAAGGAATAAAGATGTGCCATGTACAGGATCCTAAAAACCCCAATCAATGTAAACATATGCCATAACATGAGCCAAAACAAATAATATCAGTAAGTATGTAAAAGGTGATGGGGAACCAGAGGAGAAGGGAGAGAAGGGGAAGGGGATTACAGAAAAAAAAGAAAAAACAAGCTGCAATATGTACATGTAACTACTCTTCAAGACAATTGTAACCTGTGTGAATTATAAACATATACTAATATAAGAAATTAAAATAAAGGAGTAAGTGATTTTCTAGTAAAGGTACTGACACTGATAATAACTTCATCAACATGCTAAGAGATATTACTATTTTACTAAGGCATATCTTGTCTGTCCATGCTATTTCCTAACAGCCCTAGGAGTTAAGGATCTATACAGATTGGAAGATACTGCTACTAACAGATACTGTGGAATTCACAGTGTAAAAGACGATAAACCAAAAATTAAGTAAATGACTCCTTTGCAAATAATATTTCTACAGACTTTACTCAACAGCACAACACAACCCATCTTTTACTGTGTAACCAAACGCATCCTAATGTAGAAGAGAGGTACAAGTTGGTGACTCTGACAATGCTTTCTTGATTTCCAAAGAACATGTCTCATTTTTGACTAAGTTTTCAGCTCTATCTTTTAAATTATTAATAAAATTTGGTATAAGATCTACCATTCAAGGGAGTCTGATTTCAAAATACAACTGTGAAAAAACAAAAAAACAAAAATACAACTCTGATGATACACTTGTTTTGGAAATTCATATATACTTTCAAACAATATGATTTGAGGAGAGGCGTCTGGATTCCTTTGCTCAATGTTATATTTATGAGACCTATCTATGGTATATGTAGCAGTTTATTCATTAGTCATTGGCATATGGTATTACACTGTGTGGTATACCACATTTCATATTGTCCTGATTTTAGAGATGGTGAACTTTAGTTCATTTTCATTTCTGTAATATTAGGAATTAGTGCTTCTATGTGCCTTCAGGTTAACATGTAAAGTTTATAGGTTAATTATATAAATCAAAGTAGAATTACTAAGTCATCTTGTATGTGTTCCAATATTCCTTCCCACAAGCTATGTATGAAGAATTTTCACAGACATCAGGACAAAAGCCTCATATATCCCATGTCCAAAGGCTGAGACAAATTTGCCTGTGGCCCCACTTTGGGACTAGCAAGAGCACGGCAGAGCTGCTAAGTTGATGTAGCAGAGTATGGACTTCGAGGCTGCTAATGCAGCTGGGATTCACATGGCAAGGCACTGCCAATGAGGGAGATAGGCATGGGATTGTGGGGGAAGTCTACATGGGAGTTAGCATCAGGCCTTTGATCAAGCATTGGGCTGCACATGTATGCAAGACTTACCAAGGCCTACCCAAGAACAGACGTGAGGCAAAGACAGGAATGAAAATGCCAAAGATTTTGCAGTAACTAAAGTCTGTAGGGTTGTGACTATTCAGAGTAGACAAAATATCTAGTCATTAAACACATATTTATGTAAGGGGCAAAATGAAGAGGCACAGGAAAGGAGCATAAAAATATATTTTGAAGAAAAGTGGCCAAGTATTCAAAAATTTGGGAAATAAAGTCAAAGTATAGGTCTAAAATCAGTGAAAGCCGAGCAGATTAAAAAAATGGATATAGGTACATCATAGGTAAACTGCTAAGAGCAAAATATTTTTTAAAAATTAAAATTTCCAGAGCAATACAAATGAATTGCCTACCTTCCTGAAAATACATCTTCCATCTCAACAGACTCCATGGAGAGTGGAGAATGGCGGGGGGGCATCTTTCCAATGCCAAAAGAAATGCTTATCAAACTAAATCATATATCCACAAAAATTACCCTTTCAAACTGTTATGGCTTGTATTTAGATGTCCCCCCAAAGTCTCATGCGTCATAGGTAGGGCTTTTTCAGAGGTAGCTGGATCTACAGTGCGTGACTGCTCCATGGTGCAATGCTAGGATTAGGGGTGCTAGGATTAAGAGTGTGAGTGCGACCCGCCCTAAGGGCAAGTAGCCTGGATACAGTATAAGGGACAGAGAGAGCTGTGGACATGGCTGGTCACTTGCTGTGTATTGCTGTTGTCGCTTCTCTTCCGCTCTGTGATGCCCTCTGTCATGCCACCCTGCCTTGAAGTCAGCCGACTATGAACTGAAACCTCTACGAACTGTGAGCCAAAATAAACCTTTCCTCCTTTAGCTTTGGGTGTTGGGTATTTTATCTCAGCAAAGAGAAAAGTGACTAAGACACAAACTGAAAATAAAATAAGACATTCATGCAATGAAACTTGAGACAATTTGTTGCTGGACCACCTGCAATGTAAGTAAGTAATATGGCAGTAATATGGAGTCTTCAAGATGTAAGGAAATGACCTATCAAGAAAATTGAGAACTATAGGAAAAAGGTAAGGACACTGGAGAGGGGAACCACGTGCATAAATATAAAAAGGCAACTCTACTTTTGAAATATATCTGACTCTATGAAGCAAAAATGGTAAGTGGTATTGCACTGTATATGCCGACATATGACAAGAAAACATAAATAAGGATTACTGGAAATGTAGTGTTTTGAGGTTGTATTTACATGGGATGGTACTATCATAATTCAAATTAGATCAGGAAAAGATAAAGATTCATACTCTAGGCCCCACAGTAGCAGGTATATATGACTCAAGAAGGTATGAGTACCCTCTGGTACTATGGCTGAACTAGAAATTCTCGCTTAAAAAATATACTTATTTACTCACTTTTTCTACTAGGCTATACTTTAATAATGCAACAAAATCACATGGTCAGTACCTAGCACATATTGAGAACTGAAGGAGTATTTATGGAGTCAATAATTATTTAAATGTAGTAAGTACAATGAAAAGAAGATGCTCTCCTCGGTATTATTGTTTGCCTTAAAACAAACTGATATCTAAATTGAATTACTGTATTTGGGTACAGGGAAAAAGTGAAACATTTTAAGGAACAGTATTTGTAGAGACATAAATTTGTAAAAATGGCAGAGAGACTTCATAGCACAACCACATCGCTGAGAAAACTTGGAAAAGATAAAAGGTTCAAAAATGTGTGTTTAGAAGCACCAAGCACCCAAGTAATTAAGTATGTGAAAAGACAGGGTCTCAATTATGAGAGACTCCCAATTGGTGAGATCCAAATTTGATACTCTTTGTATACTCAAGGCTTTTGCTAGTTCAGAATATGAATGAGAATGAAAGGATTAGCAACAGGCTTGTGACCTATTTTCTTGCTTTACTGGGATGCCTGGGAGAAGGGACAACGGCTTGGTTACATCCATGCGATATGCAGTGACAGTGAGATACCACTGCACACTCATTAGAGGAGCTACAATAAAAATATGTCATGCTGTACACCTTACATTCATACAATAAAAATAACATTGACCATTGCAAATGCTGACAAGGATGTAGAGCAACTGTATGGTCCACACACTGCCAGTTAATTTTAAGAACTTCATATAAACACTTTGATAATACAAAAACAAAAAATTCCAAAGAAAACATAGCTTAGCAAACAATGAAACTTAGGGAATTGCAGTTGTCCTACATCTTAGAAATAAACTGTGTCTATAATGAAATCTCTCCCTACAAATGAATCCCGTGCACTGGTGTCCATGGAGTTTTCCGTATCATGGGGGAAAACCATACTCTTAAATTTGCACAAGTCTCTCCACATAATAGAAACAGGAAAATGCTCCCTGAAAATGCTTCATGAGACCACTATAAACTTCATTTCAAAAGAAAAGAAAAGAAAAGAAAAAAAACTCAATGGTGAATATCCTTCATAAAATCCCCAGTGTCCCTCATGCTGCAAACCTCCTCCTCCACTCTACTTCTACCCTGTCCCCGCCAAAACACAAATTATATTTGCCAAACAGAACCCATACGCACTTTAACTATAATATTCCAGGATCATTATGAATTTATCCAAGAACAATTTTCATATCAAACAACTATAACAAAAGGCAAAACCATGTCACTACCAACAGAGAGAAATGGGTATGACCAAATTCACTATCCAATCATTAAAAAAACCTCAAAAACTGTATCAAATATACCTAATGGTGAAATAGTGTAAGCTTCCCCCTGAGAATACAGATTAAAATTTAAAAATAAACAAGATTTCTGAATTCCATAAAGTGAAACATTAACTCATTTTTTTCTAAGAACAGCAAATGTTAGCAAACTTTATATACTCAGGATAAAAAATGGCCAAAAAAAAAAAAAAAAAAACCTCTACAGTAAAAGGTCCTATTCTACGGCTTTTTCCATATATTGATGAGATAAAACTTGAGAAGGTTTTAGCGCTTGTTATTGTCTTTTTTTTCATGTATCATGGGAATAGAGACCCTGAAATATAAGAGAAATATTATTACGCACTTGATATTTAATTCTAGTAGAACAAGTATTAGATGACTCTTTGTGACCATTTTATAAATGGCCACTTGTTTAATAATCTTACTGACTAGGAGTTCAACTTAACAATGCAAAAGAATTATTTTTTGTGTCATAACTTGCTCTTGTTTTTCTTATTTTTCCTTTCTACCTCTTTTCTAAATGTCCTAATATCTAACTTATTTCATTTTGTGCTACGTTAATACAAAAAAGTAAAGGACAGATTCGTAAAAATTAGAACTATGTCATCATTATGGGTTTTAAAAAATTATATATTTTATTTTATATGTGACATATGTACAAAGTTTTGAAAATGGTGACACATAATCATTTTCAGAAGTAATTGTGATTAGCTTCAAAGTATGTACATACATTTATAAGAATAATAGATTTATTATTCTTTATTATACCTACTAGTATATTTTTTGTATGACAATTGTAATTTCCACATTGTACTAGCAATATACTTTGAAAACATAGTTGGTAAATATTTAACGTATGCATAATTGGCTTTAAAAGCTCCACAGTACTCATAGTATAGAGATAGCACAATTTATCAAAAAATAGCTTTTCTGACATTTTTGTGCCCGTATGTTAATTCACCACTGTAAGAAGCTATGTCATATGTAGTTGTGAATGGTGAAATACTGTGCAAAATTTCAGATACATTTATAACTTCTAAAATATAGCAAAGTGTATTTGAAAAAACCATTAATATTTTATACTCCTTCAACAAACTGATATCAAGCTTGAAAAATCATATTTGGTTATTTAAATACCGAAATTTACAGTAAGTATAAAGCCTGTTTAACACATAATTGCCCATTTAAGTTTATCTTTGTATGTCCTTTGGTGGATGGTATTAATCTCATTTTAAGTACTCTATCATTGCATAATTACATAATAACAAATGTTATAATACATTTAACTACATACATTTATGTTATAGAGATAAAAATATAGATAAATGCATAAGCTCTCATTGCTTTTACTTGTGTTCTATATATTATATGATAATCAATTGTTCTTTATATGTATTATGTTCATATAATTAATTTTGCATTAAAATATTTTGGCAAATCAGAATAGTATTGCATATTATGGTAAGTAAAACTACATAACTCTTAAGTAGAAGATGAAAAGAACTCAAATACTAATCCCTTGAGAAACCATTGAAATTAACACGTAAATATATAGGAATATTCTAGTTATTATCACTGCATAATAAATTACCCCCAAATTTATCTGCTATTATGTATTGCATATGCAATTATTTGTTTTCCCACTAGTCTCTCACTCAAAAATACAAATGTTGCAAATAATTCAAACCTGGCACATACTGGGAACTGAACAAACCTTTATGGTACAAATGAAATAATTAGACTGAAGGAAATGAAACAAATACTGGAAAAAAGAAATCTGTTTGTAAAGATCATTCTCTCAAAAATTATTGGAAGTATATTTTTGAGAAGATGGAGTAAACACACTTTTCTTATTTTTCTAAGTACAATTAAAAGCCAAACAAACATAAAAGGGTTGAAAAATGGAGAGAAAAGATGAGCTACTGGTTAGGGACTTCAGGACTCATGGAAACAACACAACAGTGGTGTTATCCTTGTTTGTTTGTTTTTTGTTTTTTTTTTTTTGGAGGAGGTTGTTTTGTTTTATTTGGTTTTGTCTTATACATCTTATATGGTGTTGTCTTATCTCACATCTGTAGCTGAAGAAACTGGAAACCCAGAAACGTCAAAGGGTGTTAACAAAAAAAGCCTCTACAAATGCCTGCTTTCTTTAAAAAAATGTACTAAGAAAGGGACAGTCTGAAGATAGAACATTTAGAAAACAGCTACACAACTATATCCAAACACTCTCACTTATGCCAGCCAATGACCAATTCGGCACCTAGACTTTCACTGGTTCCAAGTTGTAAGGAGTCACCCCAAACTGCCCCTATGTCGTCAGGGATATCTCAGCCTCAGTAGATGGTGAACAGCACTTCTCCCAGTGCTCAGTTAATGGATTTGTAGCCTTGACGTCTGCTCCCATGAGAAGTAAAGGAATGCCTCTTACTTCCTTGTTGAAGATAATGTAGAAGAAGCCTGGTGATTCATGACTGCTATGGACTGGATTTTGATACCACCAAATTTATATGCTAAAGCCCTGATCCCCAATGTGTTAATATTTAGAGACTGAGGCTTCAGGAAATAATTAGGTTTAGAAGAAATCAGAGTGGAGACCTTATGATGGAATCAGTGTTCTTCTGAGAATACTATGAGAGTTTGTAGTTTGGGACTGATCTCTCTTTCTGTCCCTCCCTCCCTCCCTCGTACACAATGATAGGGCAGATATCTATAAACTGGGAAGAGAGACTTCAGCATAATTTGACAACAATAAATCTTGGTTTTCCAGTCGCAAGAACAATAATAAATATATTTCTGTTGTTTACATCATCTAGTCAATGGTACTGTGCGAGGGCTGCCAGAGATGACTAAAATAATAACTTTTACTACAGCAAAAAAGAAGATAGGAAAAGAAAAAGAGTGAAACATAAAGAGAGAGAGTACACAGAATATATTAAAAGCATACTAAATTCCTAGTATGTCAATAATATAAATGTAAACGATATACATACACTAATTCAAAAAACTTTTGCAGAGTAGATTTTAAAATTATGACACAATTACTTACTGTCTATGTAATATACTTTAAATATGATACATGAAGTAGAAGTTATAAGATGAAAATAAGTATGGCAATACTAATCAAAAGAAAGACAAAATGGCTATAATGATATCAGAGAAAGGAAAATTAAGAGTAAAGGAAATTCTGAGACAAAGAGGAATAAAAAGGACACTACATAATAAGAGGTTCAATCCAACTATAAGACTTGGCAGTTCTAAATGTGTACGTTTTAAATAATTTATCCACAAAATATGTAAAGCTAAAATGATAGGCCCAAAGGGAGAAACAGAAGACTATAACTGAAGAGTTCATAGATTTGACAACAATACAGAAGAGTTCGACAACATTATCAACCAATAGGTTCTAAATGAAATTAACAGAATGCTTCTCCTAACAGCAGCAGAATTGCTGTATTTTTCAAATGTCCACAAAACATACACCAAGACATACCACTTCCTGGATAACAAAATCAGACAAAAAGTACAAAAAAAGACTAATATCCCTTGAATACTGATATAAAATCCTTAATAAAGTTTTATCAAACAGGATTCAGTCACATATAAAAAATACTATACATCACAAGAAATTTCAGAGATAGCAGGTTGGCTCCATATTTGAAAAACCAATAAATGTAATCTACCATAATAATAGTTTTTAAAAATTACAAACTCTATCAATCAATAAGAAAAAGCAAGTAAAAAAGTCAACACCCAATAATGAATGATTTTAAAATGTCTTGCTAAAAGAATGAACACAGTAAAACTTAGACTTTATAAAGAGCACCCAAAAAGCCTTATAGCCAACGTTACACTTAACTGTGAAAACTGGGTGCTTTACCTTAAGTTCCCAGAGGAACAGTAAGTCTTTCTTCCTACTCTTATTCAAACTAGTACTTGAAGATAAGTTAGAACAGTAAAAGCAGGAAAAAAAAGGGTATAAAAAGTTATCATAAAATTGGCCCTATTTGCAGATGAAATGGTATCTACATAGACAGTCCCGAGGGAATCTACAAACCAAACCAAAATAAAAAAGCACAAAAAACAGTAGTAACTGAGTTCATCAAGGCCACGGGATTTAAAATAAGCATACAAAATCAATTGTATTTCCATATATTTGTAATGAACATGTGGAAATGGATACAAAATATAGTAAAATGTATAACTGCTCAAAAAAGAAATACTTTGGTATAAATCCAATGAAACATGGACAGGATTTATATGGTAAAAACTTCATGTCACTGACTTTTTAAAAATTCAATGTAGATCTAAACAAATACAGACACATGCCAAGTTCATGGATGGGAACACTAAACAGTAAAATTTAAATTCTCCACAAATTGATATACTGGTTTAATAAATTCCTAACAAAATCATAAGATATCTGAGACATAGACAGACTGATTCTAACATATATGGGAAGATAAATAATGTAGAAGAGATAAAACAATTTGAAAACGAAAAATAAAATTGGGAAAATCACAGAATCCAATTTTGAAAGGTATCATATAGCTTATAGTAATCAAGAAAATGTGGTATTCATGTATAGACAGACACAGATCAATGGAACAAAAAGAGAACCCAGAATGGCCTTGCTGTAAGGCCTGAATTTTTATAAAGCTGCAAATGCAGGTTAATAGATTAAGGATAATCTCTTCAACAAATAAGTGCTATGGCAATTAGATATTAAGGGGAAATAATGAGCATTGATCAAACTTCAGGACTTATACAGAAATGAACTCATAACGGATCATAAATTTAAATGTAAAACATTTTAAACATAAGAGGAGGAAATTTCTGGAGTTTAGCATAGTCATTAGACTTGAGACCAAAAGCATAATCCATAAAAGAAAAAAAAAAACGAGAAATTAGGCACCATAAAAACTAAAATCTTCTTCCATTCTGTGTTAAAATGAAAAGGTAAACAATAGTTTGAGAGAAAATATTTCCTAACTATATATACAAAATACATAAAGTACTCTCCATACTCAACAGCATAAACAATCCAATTTGAAAACAAAAAAGTATACACCGATACCTCACTGAAGAAAATATACAGATGGTAAATGAAAACAAAAGATTTTCAACATTGTAGCCATTGATAAACAGAAATTAAAACTGCAATGAGATATCATTACACATATAACACAATGACTACAGTGAAAAATCATAGTGACTTCATCAAGCCCTGGCAAGGATGTAGCAACCTAGGCCACTCACAAATTGCTTGTGGCACAGTATAATGTTGCATCACTATGGAAAGCAGGTCAATTCATTAAAAAAATGAATTTGTAAATATCAAATGATATAGCACTTGGCCTCTCAGGCATTTCTACTAGAGAAACAAAGAATATTTATTGTTCACGAGAAACTTCTACATAAATGTTCATAGCAGATTGATCTAGAGTAGCCCAAATCTGAAAACCAAGCACCATAAAACTGCAAATGGTGTAGATGATTAAACTCAACATCCATAACATGAGATGCTATTTAAGAAAAGAAGTACTTATACATGCAAATGAAACAACCTGAATAAATCTCCAGTGAATCCTGTAGGGGAAAAAAAAAAAAAACAAAGATGAAATACAGTATCATTCCATTATGCAACATTCTTGAAATGAATTTTTGAATTGTTAACAGGCTGCTGGACATCAGGGATGGAAGGAGTTTGAGGCTGGAGTGGTGGGATGTGCATATTTTATACAGCATACACAAAGTATCCTTGCAATAACTGAAATGCACTTATCTTGGCTGGATCAGTGTTAACATCCGGGTCAAAATATTGTACTATACAGTATAAACCTGGCTGGAACTGTGTTATCAGGCTTTTTTGCTTTTCATTTTTTGCAGTCCTGAGGATTGAACCCAGAGCCTTGTATATACTAGGCAAGCACTCTACCAATGAGCTACATTCATAGTTCTTGTGTATGCATTCTTACATGTGCAAGTTAATGCACAATTGTTAAGAAAACAAAAAGTTTAATTAAGAAATGGTTTAACCTCTTAATAGACAATGTGGGTTAATTGGATATGAGATAAAATTAAACATATTTTTACATCTGGAAGTCGAAACATATTTTTACAACACTGTGAAGATATCTTCTTCTAGTAAGGGCAGGACAAACATTTCAGCCCAAAAATTATTGCTGGAAATAAATGAGAAAAATAGGAAAATGTAACAAACACATTTCGAGCTACCACAGGCTCAAGAAGCTCACACTGTGGAGAGGATTTCTGGCAGAAGTCCTAGTGATGAGAACCAAATTTGACATCCCTTCTACCCAAATAGCACCTCACATCAAAGAGGAGATTGAACTCAAGGTACGATGTAGCCTGTTGTAGCTGAGAAGCTAAGCAACTGACCAGGGTTTCTAACAGCTTTAACAACCTAGGGGTATGCACATTGAAGCCTATGACCAACCACATAAAAGAAGCCCTGAAAAACATACCAAAGGTTCATCTGAGATCATCGAAGGCCTATGCCTTTTATGAAACAGAATAATCCTCCTAAAATATGAGATCCAGCTTCAAAAGGACTCAATCTCTTATTTTGATGAATATAACAATACCCAACTCCCCAAATCATCCCTGCCACCCACCTAACCACCTTTTAGAAACAAAAGAAAATGTTCCAAGGAGGAAGGGGAAAAAAGCAGAATCTCCAATTACTTCTATAGTATTTCATAAAGAAAGTACCATTTCCAATCACTACTATAGACGCTGAACATGAATAGAAATATTAGTCTCAGCCCTGTATGTTATTGTCTCCATTCACTGGGGTTGTCTGAGATTGAAACAACTCTGACTTAGCTACCATTCATGTAATTTAGAGTGGCACTGAAATACCACTGCACACCCCCTAGAATGGCTACAATTTAAAATAATGACCATAACAAATACCAGGAAAGACAGAGAACAAACGTGATCTTAATATGCTTATACCAAGACATAGAACAGCCGATGAAAATGAAAAGCAGTGTGACATTTTCTAAAATACCTGAAAAATACACCTATCTGGTGATCCAGTCATATCATTATTTTAAGTTTATAGAAGAAAGATAAAAATTTATATGCATATAAAACTTGTAAATGATGTATACATCATGAGACAAAGGGAAGGCCTGTGGCAAAAAGAGAAGGGAGGAATACAAAGGTTCAAAAAGAAACTTGGAGTGATGGATATATATATATATTATCTTAGTTTGGTGATGGTTTTGCGAAAACATAACATATGTACGTATAAATATATGTACATATATACGTATAAAATATATGTACATATATACATATAAAATATATGTACATATATACATATAAAACTGTTGTTTAAAGCTGAAAGTTTTATTTAAATTTATTTATAGTCCAATGAATCGGTTATAAAATAAAATAAGAGCCAATATATTCCCTAAATGGACATTTATATCAATAAATACAAAATGGAAATCCAGGAAATTTATATTTGAAAATACACCTCGAGATACTGGATAAAAATCTGTAATTTAATACTAAAAATGTAGACAGATGAAACAATAAAGACTTCAGTTTCTCACTGTTATGTAAAGAGCTTAGAAGTTGTCATTCTCATACTCACAACAAGAAAAACGCTGCGCAAACTGAGAATCAGTTCTTCCTAATCCATCAGAGAATGGAAGTCACAGGGAGAAATGCTCTTTCAAAAAGTGGAGAGACAAGCAAACACAGAGTCACAGCTTAGCAGCCCCAAAGCCTAACAGCAGAAGTCCACTGCTGGAGCTAGGGCCAGAGGTATTACAAAGCAAAGAACTATGTATTTCAGACTTTATTTAAGAGTCTCTAGGGAAACTCAAATAAGGAGATGAAAAACAAGGACACTGAGGGAAATTCTGGCCTATGACACCTATTGCTAGAGGAAATAGTACACACAGTCTAATGCTCCACTAGATGAAACATCAGTCTTTTAACTGAAGGCCTACTTAACCTTAGTTCTTTTACCTAGTACATTATATCAGACTTGCAATGAAGAATTAAAAAACATTCTAAAGGCCAAAAATGTCTTTTAGAAATAACCAGCTTGAAAAGATAAAGCATGTAAAGCATCAATACAAGACTCTGGTATGGCAGATATTTTGGACACGAAGACTAGAAATTAAAGATAATTATGATTAATACATCAAGAGCTGGAATGAAAAAAGTGGACAACATGCAAGAGCAGATGCATAATGTAAGCATACAGGTAGGAACTTCAGGAAAGAAGCAAAAGAAAATGAAACGATACAATATCAGTGACATATATTCTTAACAATCACAAAGAAAATTCACAAATCTAAATTTTTTTCAAGAGTCAGAATTGACCAACCCTTGGCAAGATCAAATAAAAATCAATATAATCAATATCAGCAATGTCAAAGAAATCCTCACTTCCTATCCTGGAGACAAAAAGTAACTACATCAGAAAATTTAAGCTAATAAATTTGATATTACACAAAACAAAAAAGTTCCAAGAAAAACAGCTTAACAAATCAGGAAAACGGGAAATCTCAGGAGCCCCATATCTCATTTTTAAAATGTCTCTGTACTTCAAAAATTCTTCCTCATACCATAGAGATATATGCACAACCATGTTCATAGCAACACAATTTGTAATAGCTAAATCTTGGAAACAAACCAAATGCCCAACAACTAAGGAATGGCTAAAGAAGATGTGGTTTTTCTACACAATGGAGTACTACTCTGCCATAAAAATGATAAACTAGAGTCATTTGTAGGTGAATGGAAGCACCTTGAGAATATACTCTTAAGTGAAATAAATCACTCATGAGTACACATCAAATTGTTTCTCTGATATAAGACACCATAAGTGCACATAAACACAAAGAGGCATAATAGATACTAAGTAAAAGAAAGATAATATTCAAAAGAGAGGAGAACAGAAGGGGAAGAGAAGGAAGGGCAAGGGGAAAGAAAGGGAAAAGGGAAAAAATGGAAAAATGTAAATAACCCTGCTGTAAATAAGGAAAGGGGGAATGGAAGGGAGGGGTGGGGAAGGGGTGGGGGACCAAGACACATCATGTATAGGTACAAAATAACCATGATAAATGTGATCATTATGTATACAATGTACCAATACATCTTCTTGGTTAAAAAAAAAAAAACCAAAAACTTACAAATGAATCTATGTTCTGATGTGAGAAACCATGAACTTTCTGTAAGAGAAATAACTGCAATCTCTTACAAGCTATTCCACATAATAAAAGCAATAAAAATATACTCCAAAACATTTCCACATTTATAAAGACATTATAAGAAAAAAAAACCAAAGATTTTTATCCCTCAAAAAACCATGTTGCCTACCCCAAGAAGAACAAACAAAAGTAGCAAAAACAAAAATTTGTTTGAAAAAGAGAATGCAGAGACACTTGAAGTATGCAAACTTATAAGCAAATCAGGAAGATCCCAATCAATGGATTAACATTTTGGGATGAAACTATTCTAAGAAAGCGAAGGTCACAATTATGTCACCATCATAGCAGATACAGAGAAAACATATGACAAAATTTATCATCCATTTATGGTTTTAAAAGTTCATAAAATTTTAATAAGTAGCATATGTAGAGGTGAAATATTGAAAACCTTTCCCCCTGTGATCATAAAAGAGATAAGAATGCCTAATACAACAAGTTCTACTCAGCATTTTACGTAGGTCACTGCCAGGACAATAAAGAAGAAAAAATGCATAAGGTTGGAAAGAACAAAACAAAAGTCCCTTATTCACAGGTAGAACTATTATGTTTCTGGCTACTAAAAAGTAATCTACAGGCAATTTTAGATTTTTAAGTGAAATAACAAAATAGCTGAATTGTACACAGTTAAACCTAAACATATTTTTTCTGACCATAGCAATTCTTAACTGAATTTCATAATACACATCACAAGAAATGGCAGAAAAGTACAAGACGAGGTCTTATTTTAAAGGTTTCTTCTACATATTTATCAGCTAAAATTCAAGCGTTGTTATGTCCCTGATTATTGTTGTCCTTTTCTTCTGATATAGTTATAGAGGGGTATGAATATATAATAAACCTCACAATATACTTGATATTCAGTTCTGGTGGAAACATAGAAGAGCATTTATTGTAACAATTTTACTTATGGTTCCTAGCTTAATGATCTCACTGACATACTGGATATTAGCTACTTATGAATGTCTCATTATTCAATGATAGGATTTTCTCTACACAAATTATTTTCATATTTTGTTTCTTTTATTTCTCTATTCTATTTTTGCCTTTGAACACAACTCTTACCTGTTCTGTATCTTGCTATTTATTTTAACTTTAACTTAAAAAAAGCAAAGATAATATATTTCCAAAAAATCATACATAATATGCCTTTCCTTGAGTTTTTTCTGTATCATCTTGTTATGTGTTCCATGCAAAATTTTATAAAGAACAATGCAATTCCATATCCTTTCACAGAAGTAACTGATCAATAGCAGTGTGTATATGTACATATGAATATATTTATGTAACAGTATTTATATACTTATGCATATAAGTGAAATAACAATTTTATCCCCCTTTTTTGTTGTTTTTTGAGACAGGGTCTTGCTCTGTAATTCAGGCTGGCCTCGAACTCACATTGATCCTCATGTCTCAGCCTCCTGAGTGCTGGGATTACAACATGTGCCACCATGCCTGGCCCTAATTTCCTTTTTATTAGTACTAGGTCTTGTGATATCTTTAGCGAGTATGTAAGACCTACCTGACTAAATGGAAAGTTACACAGTATTCACCATATGAACATAGGGTATGTTATTTAAAAAATACTTGCTCTGCCTCTTTGGACCCATTCTTTTATGCACATGCTTAACAAGCTCTGTCAGATACAATAAAAGACAGACAAGTACTATGTAAAAGAGCAGAAACATTTAAAACTTTTTTTTGTTTGTTGGTTTTGTCGTTGTTATTGTTGTGTTTTGGTGCGTTTTGTTTTGTTTTTTTGAGACCGAGTCTCCCTACGTAGTTCAGGCTGGCCTTGAAATCACCATATAGCTCAGTTTAGCCTCAAACTTGCAGTGTCCTCTTGCCTCAGCCTCCTGAGTGCTGGGATTACAGGCATGTACCACATGTGGCAACATTCCGAATTTTGCTGAAAGAGTATCATATTAAGACAAGTGTGGTGGTACATGCCTGTACATCCTTCGTTCAGGATGCTGACACAAAAGAATTGCGAGTCTGAGACCAACCTGGGCAACTTAGTGATTTAGCAAGACTCTGTCTCAAGATAATTTTTTTTTAAAAGGACTAGGACGCAGCTCATTGCAAAGACTCTGGGTTTAATCCCCAGAACTGCAAAAAACAAAACAAAACAAAACAAAAAAATAATTTAAATACCTAGATGCATTTCATCCTCCTTCCATAACTGTCTATTAATATAAGAATGGTATCTTGCTCTTCATTTTTCACTCAATATTTAGGATATTTAATACATTAATCCTGTGCTTACTTTTATGCATACTCCTTGGTGCATTTTAATAATTTTATTCGTTAAAAAGACTACCATTTCATAATTACTTGATTACCAAAATGATATGTTAAAATTATATATATGCATAAACTCTTGTTACTTGCAATAATGCTTTAAATGTTTCCCATTCATTTTGCTATCCACTGTATATAAATAATTTCACTTGCAATGTTCTTCCAAAATAATTATATTGTATATGGCTTAAATGTAGCATATATATTTTGCTTTGATGGTATGTGTCATCTCACTATTTTGTGTCAAGAATTTTAACTTGCTCTTATACATTTTCTCATGAATTCAACATCTGTAGCAAATCAGCAATTGCAACAACAAATCGTTTTGATATTCTGTGTATAATTGTGCTTTATTTTAATTTATATATAATTCGTGCAGACATGTCTGTATATCAGTATGTTAATAAGGAAAAGATAGGTTAGCTATTTTCGATTTTGCTTTAATTTTGCTCTTGCCAATCTAATGAGTTACCTTTATTTACAGAAATGGAAAAGTTTGTATTGTTAAAGCAGCTATTGAAGTTTTGTATGAGTCAGTGAGCACTAGAGAAACATATTCACTGTATGAACACAGCCCAGGGTGATGGTGCATGCCTGTAATCCTAGCACTTGGGAGGCTGAGGCAGGAGGATAACTGCAAGTTCGAGGCCAGTCTGGGCTAGCTAGTCCGGGCTACACAGTGAGTTCAAGGTCAGCAGGAATGGCATAGAGAGACCCTGTCTTTAAAAAAAAGTTATATAAATACAGAGTCTGTCAAAAAAAGTATACACACTTTAGGAAGAGAAAAATAATAAATGCCTGGAGGTTAGTGGCAACCACTTTGAGCACCTCTTGTAATTGCAGAGGCCAAAGATAGCTTGTCTTAATCTCATGATGTCTCAATAAATTTGGTATTAAATATTTATACAAGTTTTCCTTTTCCTGAATTGTGTACACATTTTTTTTTTTTGGCAGACTGTATATAAGGATTTACAGGATAGGCTTACAGTGGCCATCCAGAGAGTCAGGTCTGGAAGAGTGCAAAAGGGCTGTCTGCACTCTGCACACTGGAAATCCAGTCAAATGTCGAAGGCATAAACACACACACACACACACACACGTGTGTGTGCCAATCCTCTAAAACAAATGCAATTATTATGTAATGAAAACATATACCAATAAAACAATAAAAGAAAACAAAAAGGAGACAAAATAAATAATAAAAAAGAAAACATTTCAGTTGAACAGTTAAATAGTTGGCCCCCCAGGATGCCAGCACTCTCATCAGTAAAGGGGACACAAATAGGGCAACAGGGCTCAAGGCCCACATTGCAGAGAAGATCCAGAAAAGGACCCAAAGTTTGACATTGCATCACCAATGGGTCATGTCCTTAGTGCTGATATGAACTAGAAATAGGAAACTTCACAAACCATGACATCCAGCTTCAAAAGGACTGATGCGATGAGATGAATACTCTATCCCACCTCTTGAAGCAAAAAATGAACATAAAATCACTCAGAGCCACCGACAATCCCTTGAGTGCTTCATACAGGAATTCAAGAATACAACAAAAATAACTACACATACAAAATATAATAGGGAAGGGTTAGCTTCAGGCTTCTGAAGGCATATTCTCCATTTACTAGAGATACACGGGTCAGAAAAAGCTATGGCCATGTAATTTAGACTGAAGGCAAGATATGAAGGCACACTGATTAGCAGCCTACAATTAAAGTACTAAGAACAACAAGGGCCAGCAAGGATGTAGAGTACTGTATTCATAATGCCAGCAGGATATAACAGCACAACCACATTCCAAGACACTGCTAAGTATCCTAGCAAAAATTAAATATGCATCTCTTACATGATGCAGTCAGTCCCTTTCTTGTTGTTTTTCAAAACCACAATGAAACAAACAAAAACCTCCGAGTGTATGTTTATACAAAGTCTCGAACAAGAATGTTCATAGCACGTGAATGGTGGAATGGCTTGGGCAGATCAGGAAGGAGAAATACAAGGAAAGATGGTGATGGGAGTTGGACACTTGCACTATCCTGATTGTGATGATAGTGTCATAAATATATCCACATCTCCAAACCTATGCTATTTATTTTAGAATTATACAGTTTACCTCAAATTAATCACAAGTCCATGCAAGTGCATGGATCCACTGGAAAATAGTCATAATGGAAAACATATAGCATTAATATAAAAGAAGAAATCCTGAAAATCTGAGATTTGATATTACCCCTCACGAAGTAGAAAATAAAGGCAGGAATATAAACCAAAATTTGAAATAAAAATTTAATACATGATTAAGCTGAAGAACACATAATATGTCCTATGATAGTAAAGGGTTTTGTTTTTGAAAACAGTGCAAAAATTATAAACCCCGGCAAGACTGAGCAAAGAACAAGGACAGCAGCAGCAGCAGCACTAACACCATCATCAACAGTTACAACAACAACTGGAACACAGAGGGGCTTATCCCTGTCAGTCCCAGACACACACACATTAAAACCAAATTTGACATTACGTGAAATGAATTATGGGAAGTAAAATAAATGCCATTTAAGCAGATAAACTAGGAAATCACAGTATTTCTATATTTTCTAGATAAAATGTATATGTGCTGAAAATCTTCCTACAAATGAAGTCTGTGTCCTGCTGCCTGAATTCTGATCTACTCCATGTAACTGGGAAGGGTAACTCCAATCTTGCACAATTTATGCTGCAGAAAAATAAGAGTCACAACAAACTCACAGTGCTTTATGAGACTCCTATAAATTCATACCAAACTGATAAGGATGGATATCCATAAAGAATATCATTTTATATTTCATGCAAAAATAAGGAAAATTAATAAATTGCTAAATATGTTCACAAACAGAAAAGAGATACTTCACCTCTATTATGAACACAGTGTTTTAGCCAAGAAAGAATTTTTGCCTTGTCTTATCATTCTCATATCAAACCACTATAGCAAACAAATGAGTAAATTGACAATGCTATCACAATAAAGGCAAATCACTTGACACAATTTACTATTGATTTATAATTCTTTTTAAACCTCAGAAAACTGTAGCAAATAGCATACCTACTGGTGAAATACTGAAAACCTTCTCCTCCATCTGATATTAGAAAAGAGACGAAGAATGCCTATCTATCACCAGATATATTCAATATGCTTTGGAAGTCACAGCCAGGACAACAAACCAAGAAACGGAAAGAAAGGGGTAAGATTGGAAAGAAGGAAATTAACACATTTTTATTCACAAATTACATATCTATGTTTCCAGACTATCTAAAAGCAATTCCTAGGTAATACAGTACAATTGACGTGAATTTATCAAGATTGCTAGATACCTCACAGTTAAACCTAAGCACATTTTTCTGACAATAGCAATTCTTACTAAAATGTTTATGCACATTTTAAAAAATGGAACAAAAATCCTACAGAACAAGGTTATATACTAATAAGGCTTTTTCAGTATATTTGTCAGATAATCTTTGAGATAATAACAAACTTGATTATTCTTGTCATTTTTTCTGATATTAATAGATGATCTAGAACATAAAATGTGATAATAAACTAGCATTTTGCCCAAGGGAAAATAAAAAGAAAAATCTTTGTGATAAATTCACTTATGGCCTCTAGTTTATTGGTCTCATTTACTAAGCAGAGATCCCCTCCTGTAAGTGAATAACAATTAAATTTTCTTGTTTATATTTTTCTGATTGTATATTTACCGTCTCATTTCTAGTTCTATCTTTAAGCATTATACATCCTCTGTTCTGTACTTAAAAAGGGAAATATTTCAAACTATCATTAGTGATAAACCTTCATGTGACTATCTGATTTTCTTTCTAATTATAATTCTAGTTTGTACACAGTATAAAATTTCCAAAACTATCGACCATATCACTTCACAGAGGTAAACGTGATTATCAATGAAGTGTTTATATGAATATACACGTAAATATTTACTGACATATATGATGTTTTGCTATACATATACATGCATGTGAAATAAAACTTTTTTCTTCACCAGTAATATGAATTGAATGCAAACCTTACAAGTATGTAAGAACTACGTCTCACTGTATGATCATAAAATTTTCTTAAAAACAGACCTTTTAGCATTTATTAACCAAATTTGTTTACACATTTGTAAATAGCTTTGCTGACTATACTCCCAGAAGGAAAATTATTGTGTATAAACAAGAAGATTTTACAACTTGCTTATAAATGCAAGTTTAATTTTCCAAAACCCAGTACCACTTTTTCTCTCTCAATAATCTGATATCATAAGAATAGCTTATTACTTATGTAAAATGTCATAATTACAATCACATTAAATATATTAATTTTCTATATATACTTATTTTTGCAAATACTGTAAGACTCGATATACAAACCAAAAACGAACAGACCATATATAACAACAGCCTATACAGCAACAAGCCTGTGACACCAAACCACAAATTCTACAGTAACCAGTTCAAACAGTGAGGACCTGATCAATAACTGCCAACATTCTTAATTTTGGGCCCTGTTTCTAACTTAGGACTGAATGGAAGAAACCAAATATCTAATCAATCATATAAAATATCCATTTCTAGTAAAACCTACTTATCAAGGTATCCCCAAAGCCTTCCATTTTGTCTACTATACAGTTTTCCAATTTATTTGACTATCTTTGCACTCTTGCCAAATAGAAAAGATAATGGGCATTATCCCTTGCTATAGCAAGCTACAAATAGACTGTTCTTGTTCTCATTTGGCTAATTTTCATTTATTTTCAGAATTGCTTGCTGTATCATTTATTTATCAAATAGTCGATCGTTTCATAAACATTTGAAATGCCCAAACTGTTTCATATTAAATTTATACATATATATTTTTATTTTACATACATAAACATATATTGCCTAATTTATTCCAATATGTACTATATTCATATAAAACATTTCACATATAGAATGTACTTCCCAGACTTGAATGCTATGGAATGTTATATAACTACTATAAATTTTTTTTAAAATTTAGTATAATATCACTTTTATTATTGCTTGAGAAAAATTTTATCTGTTCTAATTTCTTATGCATGTCAAAATTTTCGACAAATTAAAAAACTGTTCTGATAATGTGCTTGGGAACGTGCATTGCTTATTTTCTTGTATGTAACACGTGCAGATATTTATATACATTTGATTAAGAAATAAAAATTGTTTATTTTGGCTTTTCCAAAACATTTTTCACAAGACTTTCTATTTTACTTTTGCTTTATTTTCTACTGTTGCCAAAGTTTTCTTTATTCATATAAATTTTTAAAAAACGGTTTGAAAAAACAGTTATAGTTTTAAAGTACTGTGTAAGCTGTATTTGAGTATCTGTGTGAAATATAAAGAATATTAGTCATGTACACAATTGTATGTCCATGAGATGCTTAGGAAAAATAAAATACATTACCTACTGAGAATGACAACTGATGCTAGCACTTTCAAATGATTCCTTGGAGAAATGGTTAAAATGGATCAGCAACTCTCTAATACTGAAATAAAAAATAAAACAATCAACTTAGAATTCTTCATCCTCCAAAACTATATTTCCAAACCTGGAGTGAGATAAGATACAGAGAAACAAACTTGAGAAAATCCATCCCCATCCAAATGGTAATACCCAATTCCACAGGAAATTCTTCAGGCTTAAGGGGAAAAATACCTCTCGATGAAAAACTACCTGATGCAAAGAGGGCAGTGAATTGGGAGATATGCCTGAATACAAAGGACTACTTTTTTCCCATTACTTGTTTTTTAAAAGCTGAGTCTTTGAACGAAAAAATATTTTAGATGCAAGATATATAATCTGCACAATTTATCAAACTGTAAGCCTAAATTTTTTTAAATTAGACAAAAATATATTTAATTTAAGACAATTAATGGACAAAATTAATTAGATTTAATCAACTTAAGTTGCTTTCAAGTAAGAACATAAAATGTTTGAGAAGAGAGAAAAAGTAAAGGAAGAATGAATGGATTTATCTTGTTATGAGGTTTCATATGAATAAAGCAAAACTACTTTAACTATTAGTAGACCAAGATAAGTAAAAGATCCACATGCCAAGCCCTAGAGCTGTGGCAGCAAACCTGTGGCTCCCGTGCTACAATGGGCTGTTTGTATCACTGAAAGCTCTAAAACATTCGCCATGACTGTCCTAGAGTAACCAGTAAATGTAATATATATAAGCGTAGGTAGAATTCCAGTTATTATTGCAGTATAAAAAGTTACTACAAAACTTATCTTCTCTAATACACTCCATATTTACTTACCCGTTTTCTGTTAGCTTACTATGGTTTAAACAGAGCTTGACCGTGTCCCTGAGGACTCACGTGTTAGAAGCTTGGTCCCGGGTATGGAAGTGTTGAAAGCTGTTGTGCAACCTTTAAGAGATGGGGATTCTTGTCTTACCATGTGATCTCTCCCTCTCATGCAACCCCCACCTTACTGTCATCAACCATTATGCCATCACCAGAGACCAAATTCATGAGACCACCTACTCACAGACTTTCAGCCTCTAAAACTAGATGCTAATAGAAGTTTTTTTCTTTCATAAAAATCTTGTCATTGCAATGGTAAATAACTTGTTATTTAAAGGACTCAAATATCTTGTTATTGCAATGGTGAATGAATTAAGGCAAAGATCTACCTCAAGAATACACCTAAGTGCATACGCAGCACGTACAGAAAATAAAACAATCATTGAGGCAGTCAATAAAATAATCAGGTTATAGTACACAAAGGATGACAGAAAAAAATCTATTCCTCAGGAAAATTATTTGCCTTAAAAGATGCTTTAAGTGTATTGACAAAAAATATTGGATTAACTAACTATAGGAAGAAAAACAATTAAAACTAAAACACAAGTCAAAACATACTTATGTGGAGAGCTGGGCTTCCAGTTATAGTAAAGTACTACTTCAGCTCAACCATTATGCTAAGAAAAACTAGGAAAGCTAGTCTCAAGATATTAAACACATTGTTTGAAGGTACCATAAAGCCAAGGAAGCAAGCATTTAAAGAGAGTAGAAGAGTTAGACGTGAAGCCCAAAAGTAGCACACGCTGTCATCTGGCAAACCTTTTCCTAATTCAGAGATGACTGAGAATCAAAAATGCTTAGGGAAAAAGTGCAGCTGAAAAAGTTACTCAGCCTTTAAGGAGTTCCAGCAGCCTCAGCAGCTCAGGAGACACAGATTGGGTTTAGGGCCCACCTTGGCAGACAGGATCTCAAAAACAAACAAACAAACAACAACAACAGAAAAGGGTAGTCAAGTGTGGTGGCACATACCTGTGATCCCAGCAATCAGGAGGCTGAATCAGGAGGATCTCTCCTTGAGTTGAAGGCCAATTTGGGCTCCATAGTGAGTTCAAGGCCAATCTGAACTACATACTGAGGTTGTGTCTCCAACAAAGAAACAAACAAAAAAACCAAAAAAATCCAGGAATGAATCTGACATCATTAGAGGGGCTACTGTCTATCAGTATAAACCCGAAGTACAAAACTATTATCAAAACCTGAGACCCAATTTTGAAAGGCACAACAAATAATTATAATACTATTAATTGTGTCTACACTAACTGCATCTCTGAAGCAAAAGAAAACGCTCCCTGGAGAAAGATAAAATCACACTGAGCCACCGATTATTTTCACAGTACTTCACATATGAATTTCTCCATGTGATTAAAAAAATAACCACACATGTAAAATAAAATATGAAGGAAAAGATTAGCATCAAAAAGGTAAACCATTTTCTCCATTTACTGAGGACACCTGGGACAGAAAGAATAATGACTTGATTCCACACACACATGCAAGTTAGGATGGCACTGAGAGCCCACTACACATTAATTAGAAGCATACAATTAAAAATACTAACCTTACCAAACTACTGATAAGATGCACAACAACTATGCCACTCACACGCTTGTATTAGAGTATAATATTGTATAGTCACATTACAAAACACTTTGACATTTTCTAAAAATAATCTTAAACTTATAAATAATGTGAACTAGCCATTCTACTCTTTGATATTTATCAAGAAAAAAAAAGAAAGTGTACATGAACACAAATAATTACGTACATGGGAAATGGGGAAGGATTTGTGGAATATCAAAAGGAGAGAAATCTGAAGGTATGCAAAGAAATCTGGGTAGTCAATAAATACAGTCATTATCTTAATTCTGGGAACAGTTTAACAACTACATAAATATCTAAAAATTCACATTATTTTAAAGTTTATTTCCACTGTACTTAAATTGTTAAAAATCTGTAGTATCCATCAGAAGATCAGCTTAATGAAAGAATTGTAGCATTAAAAGCAAAAGAAGAAATTCTGAACATTAAAGATTTGATAAACTGCATCAAAATTTGGAAACATAATGGTCTATTTAAACCATAAGATTAATCAAAATAAAGCAAAACTAGGATCAGTTAAAGCAACTCAGGGGAAAATATAAAGTTAAGATCAACAAAGCTGAAACTTGGTTTAGTCTTTTTTAAAAAACATAAACATTACAAATCCCAACAAAATTAACAGCAAATTAAAAAAAAAGAAGACACACACTATCAATTCCAATGGAAAGAAAGCTTAATATTTTAAGTTATACAAAATAATAAAATTCTAGAAAGAAACAGCTCAACAAATAAGACATTCAGAAAATCTCAGTTATCCTGCAGATTTTAATTAATTTCATTTAAAAAAACACTTCCCACAAAGCTTCCATTTTGTAATGCATGCCTGATTTCCATAAATTCCAGAAAGAAATAGTACCAATCATGTAGAACCTGTTCCACAGGCTAAAAAACAGAACTCTCACTCTGTAATTGCTCAGTGAGATTCCATATGAATTTTACACTAAACTCATAAGGCCATTTCAACAAAGGAAAATCAATGGCAGGTATGCACCAGGACAAAATGAGAAAAACAATCCTCATGTCTGAATGATTGGAATCAATCCAAAGACACTTTCAATTAAAATATCCCACGATCAAATTGAGTTTAAGCCAAGAATAAGCTCTTAATGATTTAACATACTAAATATAATCATTTTTAACAAAATACAAGGCAAAAGTCATGTCACTACTAATACAGAAAACCAGTTCGTAAATTTAACATCCAGTTTTGATTTAAAAAAAAAACTCAGAAAACTATAGCAAATATCATAATCAGTGATGCAATATTCAAAACCACACCCCAAGGCCAGGATTGAGATAAGAATGCCTACTGTTAGCACTTCTATTCAATACTTTATGGATTTCACAGCCATGGCAAGAATGCAGGGAAATGAAAAAAATGCATAATGATTGGAAAGAAAGAAGTGAACTGACCTTTATTTGGAGATTTTATGGTTAATTTTGCAGAATACCTGAAAGCGGTTTACAGATACAAATAAGAATTGATAATTGCATTATTTAAGATTGCAGGACTCCAGACAGTCAAAGCTCTGAACACATTTTTCTGAGAATTGCAATTCTCTTTAAACATTTTATACACACCACAAGATGTAAAATCTTATGCAACATGGTTATAATTTCACGTTTTTTCCCAAATACTGTTAAGATAAAAATTGAGATGATTTTAACCCTGATCCTTGTTGTCATTTTTTCTGCTATCATGACAACAGAGGATCATTAATAGTAGATAAACTTTAGCTTACGCTTGACATTTAATCTTACTAAACAATAAAAAGATCATTCTTCGTGACAATTTTTCTTATGGCCTCCAACTTAATGACTTCAATGACTAATTCGAGGTCAACTTCTTATAAATGATTCACAACTGAATTATTTCTCCACATAAATTAATTTCTACATTTTTCATATTATTTCTTTTCTAACCCTTTTTTAATTCTGGCTTTATATACAACTTCTTACTTGTACTATAGTGTATTGAAAAACAAAAGAACACCCAAAAGAATCAAAAATATGGTGTCATATGATTTGCATTTTCCTTTGTTAATTACAAATAAGGTGTTCAGACAGTGTAAACTCCCCCTATATATGTATATATATATATACACACACACACATATATACATATATATACACACACATATATATAAAATACCCTTCCACAGAACAGTGGTTAGCAGTATTTAATTTAACAAATAAGCATTTACATTTACATAAATGCATATCTGAATATATGTGAATAAATTATAATTTGCTTCTTTTTTTTTACTAACATTATGTCTTGAAGATACCATCTGTAATTATTAAAGATATATGTGACTGGGTATAAAATACTGTACACAGTATTTATAGAATAAGCATAGTATATTCTATTGAAAATAATCGCATCTTATATACTATATACACATATATTTGACAAAAGTTATCAAATACAGTCATAGAAAGACAATAATTATGAAAAAGGGTAAGAAAATTTAAAATATTATTTAAAATACCAAATTAATTTCCAAAAAGAGAATCATTTCATACTCCTTCTTAAATCTGGTATCAATGGATAAAAGTGATGCCTTATTTAATTTCCACTAATTATATAACATTTTATCAAGATAATTTGTCAAAGAGCATATAATTTCATAATTGACTATCAAAAGTACTACATATTAAGTACATATATGCATAAATTATCGTTATTTTCACTTTTATCCTTTTTCTTGTTACTGAATTGGTTCTAATGTACATTCTATTTATATAAATCATTTTACCAGTAGAACATGCTTTCCAAAGTAGGCTGTTATTTCATATTCTATAAATATAGTACTGTAGACATACATTTTTTATAAGTAACACACAAGAGTCACTTCATTTTTTTAAGCAAGACTTGTTTCTTAAATTCTCATCCTTTTCAACTTTAGCATCATATAAACAATTATAATAACAACTAATTCTGTTTACACAGTGAATGTGTTTAAACTTTTAATGCATATATAATATAAGCTGAACCCAGGGCCTTCCCACGCACTCAACCACTAGGCTAAATTCTATGTCCCCTACCCATTTTATGTTTGTTTGTTTTTGTCTTGTTTTTTTGAAACAAGGTGTTTCTGTGTAGTTTAGACCAGTCTCTAAATCACTATGTAGCCCAGGATGGCCTCACAACTCGCAGTGATCCTCCTGCCTCATCCTCCCGAGTGCTGCGATTACGGTGTGCGCCACCACGGCCCGCCCCTTACCCCCTTTTAAAACAAGGTCTCACTAAATAGCCCTGGCTTGCTTAAGCCTGCGACCTTGCCTCAGCATCCTCAGTAGCTGGGATAGAGGCGTGTGCCACCACACTTGGCCAGCTAGTGAGAATTTAAAATCTGCTGGGCGTGGTGGTGCACGGCTGTAATCCAGCACTCAGGAGGCTGAGGCAAGTGGATCACTGAGAGTTCAAGGCCAGCCTAGTCTCCGCAGTGAGTTCAAGGGCAGCCTGAAGTACATAGCGGACCCTGTCTCAAAAAAAAAAAAAAAAAAAAAACCGCGAAACAAACAAAAACTATAAATAAAAGATAAAAACCCCAAACAAACAAACAAAAAGACTATTTAAAACTTTTATTAGATATGTATTTGGAATCTATATCAAGCATAAAGAATACTAGTTAATATACAAAATCAAAACCCTCTGAAAAATAAAGACAAATTACCTTTCCGGAAAGGTTTTTTTCAAAATGGCGACCTCCCCGACAGAATTCACAAAAAAACCGTTAATAATAGCGAAGGATGCTTTCAATGCTGAAAGGAACAGAAAAACAAATGAGACTGTAAACACAATTCCGTATACAGCACAATTTTGTTTCCAAACTAAGAATAATATAAGAATTACCTAGATAGACAAACCGGAGACCGCTACCATATTGCCGTTAATTTCTGTTGCTCCCGGAAGGTCTTACATATGAACGGAAATAATACCTGCTGGGAACAGAGAATTTGAGGAATGCTAGAAGAGCACTGGACTGGAGGTCAAACACACGCCCCCTCCTGGCAGCAGTGGATAATGGCCGTTTATATACAGTCCCATTAAAACAACTGTATTCGATTGACCACAGGGGAAGTTCTTAAACTTGCTAGAATCCAGACAAGTGCCAAAACCATCATAATTGTATGTGTGGATATGATTTTAAACTGTCACATAAAAATACAAAGGAGGAATTTAAATTGAATAATAAAAAATACGATAAACACAATAGCTGACACAAAGGAGAAGTAAAACCATATAAAAAGGGAAAAATAGAAAATAGCAAGATAGCCAAATGTTTAAAATTATAAAAATGATACTACTGTAAAAAGAGACAGTCAGGATAGTTATAGTCACATCGAAATTTTGGCAGGTAACAGATATGCGCATTATTTAGATTGTGTTGATAATTTCATGAACATACACATATTAAAAATTGTTCCCAACTCTCTGGGAGGTTGAAGCAGGAGGATCGCAACTTCAAGACTACCCGGGCAACTGAGCTATTTTGTGAGACCCTGTCTCTCAAAAACAAATTTAAAAAGAACTGGAGATCTAGCTCAGTGTGAAGGTCCTGGGTTCAATCCTCAGTACAAAAAAAAAAAAAAAAGGAATTGTTTCATATTGTACATTTTAAAGTTGCACAGTTTATTGTATGTCAAATACAGATCAATAAATCTCTTTCCAAATGTGTAGGATGAACCTCTCAACTGGCATATAAAGAAATGTTTCTACATTAAATGCAAAAGAAAACTGCTAGAAAAATAGGATCTGATTATTCATCACAAGGATTTTACAGGATGATGTAAAATGAAGTAAATAAAGAAAAGCAAATAACAAAATTCAAGTCAAATAGAAAATATTTTCCAACAACAAAATTTTAATGATTTTTTTTAAACTAAAAAGAGAGTACAAACAAAACTATAAGTTTTCTCTTTAGAGAATGTAAACAGCATTGATAAATATCTAGGTAGAATGACAGAGAAAAGTAAAAGCCACATCGTATTCACATCAAGAATAAAAAAGGAGTCATTACTGTATATTCTACATAGATGTTAAAGTATAAACAATTGCATGCATTAAATTTGAAACGAGATGAAGTGAAAAATTCAAAGGAAATCACAGCTTAACACAACATGAATAGCCATGTATTTGTTATTTATTACATGAATTATGCCTGCAATGAGAAATCTTGCAAATGAATTCCACATCCTGGCAACTGACACTGTGAACCTTTTTATATAATTGAGCAAGGAATAACACCACTCTTTCACCAAAGTTTCCAGAAACTAGAAATAGTGAAATGAGTCACATATGAACTTTATACCAACCTGACAAAGATTTTAATAGGACAAGAATATAGAAATATATATGTATTTCATGAACAAATACAAAGATGGCAAAAAAGTTTGTTGAGTAAATTGAATCCAAGATGAAATGACTGTAATACAAATGAACCCATTATGTTAGATCCAAAAATAAATTCATTAGTCATATCATTTGGAAATCAAAGTTAACAGAACAAAGGAACAAAGTCACATGATTAACCCAGCATATGCAGAAATCCCACTGGACAAAATTTATCACATATTTTTGATAAAAAAATACTCACAAAATAAAATCTGATAAAAACTGAAGCAAATGTCACTGTTAGTGTTAAAATATTGAAAACTAGTCCCTTAAGATCAGAAACAAAAAAATGATTACAACATTATCTATTTTATTCAGCACTTTATAATCCCTAGCAATATTACAAGGAAAAGAATAAAAGAAAGACACAAGATTGGAAAGGAAGGTATACAACTGCTATAATTCACAGATTTCTAGATTATGTGTTTATACTATTTTAAATTATAGATATTTTAGAATTAATTAATTTAGCAAGGTTAGTACATAAAGATTAGAAAAAAGACATTAAGTGTAATTCTAGATACTGTAAGCAAATAATATTAGTTTTAAAATATCCTTCACAACAGCATCAAAAAAACTCATCAAATTCTGACCATAAGTTTAATAAAAAAAATGTAAAGGATCTGTAAAAAGAAATCTGTGGAAAAGTGTTGAGAGGTTTGAATGAATATATGTATTACTGGAATGGTATACAACCTTTAGAGATTAGAAGACAGAATATATTTAAAGTGATACATTCTCCCCACATTGAGCCACAGATTCAATATGATTTAATTCAAATCCTATCATTTCTTATTATGTTAAAATTCTCCTACATACTAGTTACATATGTATTTGTATTTACTTTGTGAAAATCAGTAAGTCTTCTGTCTTACATGCTTTATTGTGTGCTTATTATACTTTGATGAATACTTCTATTTATTAAAGCAAAATGTTGCAATTGTCATTTTTCCTTTTTTAGAATTATTAATATTTTCTCTTAAATCAAAACTAGATTAAGAAAAAATTCAGGCTTAACAGATTTACAAGGAAAACAAATTCACAGCTTATGTTTAATATTAAGGAAGCCATGAAAGTTTGACCAGATCCCAATAGCAAGAAAACTAGGAGAGCATGAGGAGGAGTATGGAGAAGGGAAATTGGAAGAGAATAGATAAAAATAAGATGTCACAATATTGTGTTAAGAAAAAACAGATTACATATACAAATTCATTAAAAGCAATCTTATATATTTTAATATATATCTTAATATATTGATATTAAGAAATAAAATTCTGAGGAAAATAAACCAAGCTTCCAAATGATTTATTTTAACATATGGAAAGGCTCAGAAGGAAAGGGCAAGACTTATATTTCGTTTAGGTCTATATTATTCCACTAAAAATCTAGCGATGCAGAATTAACATGGAAATTCCTTCCAACACTTCGAAGTTAGGTAAGAGAAACAGCACTGAATCGATGGGTCAGAAATTTACTTTTGATTTTTCATATTTTCGTGCCCGCTCTCCAACCTTAAGCAAGTTAACGGAGCTTCACAACCTTAGTCACTTCGCGTTGAAACCCAGCAAGCAGCAGTGCTGTGAGAACCAGATTTGACAATTGGAAGAAGAACGATCTACAGATGATTCTTCGACCCCTTAAGTTATTACTAAAATTTCATGTATGTTACAGACCATGTAGAGGGTTTCTCACAATAGCTAACTGTGCTTTAAGTCTACATTTTCTATAAAATGCTACTTATTGTATAAATATCACTCACAGAGTTCAACTGAGGAAGGAGACCCAAGTAGTAGATATGTGATACTCAACTGGAGACTGCAAAGCCAGGCAATAGCAAATTTTCAGTATGTTCACATTCACTCAAAATGTAGCTTTTATAATTTAAAAAATCACCATCAATGTATGAATGTTTATTATGATCTGTGGGAGAAGTTTTCAAAGAAATGCCGTAATAGTGAAAAACTATATCATAGAAAGCCCTCATGTATCCAGTATAGTGCATACTCTCAAAAACTATCAAATAACAGTTTAAATTATTCAAAAGAAATCAGCATCATAGTCATTTGGATAATTATAATGGTTTTGTTGAAAGACTTATTAGTAGTAAGAAAATGGCCTTTTTTGTATATTCCTCAAGACCTGCATTTTCTCCTAAAATGAGAATGATATCAATCCTATCTACTTCACAGGACTCTATACAAATATTACAAAAAATTTGATCTATTCATATTACCATGAATACAAAAATCTAAGTATCAGGGAAAAATAACGTAGCTTTTCATATATACATATATATATGATATCTAAGAAAAGTAGTTATACCTCTATTATTTTGTTATTGCTTCCAACCATTAATAGAGGTTTGAGGGCTCAAGCTGAGTAAAGCTGGATTTAACATAGTCTTAGGTAAATGGTCAGGGAATACTGAGTATAAACCTGCTTTGGAAAACCAGATTGGGTTGACAGACATCAGCAACTTAGAAGGTAGAGCTATAATACATGAAGAAGAAATTGGAAATACATAAGAGAACTAACAGTGCGGGCAAAGAAATAGGAAAAAAACTAATGGGTAATATGTGGTGGTTTAAGGTAATCATAGAAAAGCAAATAACAATGTTTCATTAAAAAGAACTATTAAATCCAGTAATCAGTCACTACAGCATCTAATCAAGGAGATGAAAATGAGTGCCTTTAGCAGCTGATTGAGAAAAATGAAAATTAGGAGACAATTTTTTTTCAAGACTTGATAAGAGATGCATTTGTTTTCTTGCCTGGATTTTCTTCAAATCAGAGCTAGGAACTTTGGCAGACTTCCAAATGCCTGTTGACTTCAAATTATGAACATTCCATATGAGTTAACAGTTTATTCTTTTTGTTAACTTTTAAAAATGCACATTTGTTGAGTAGCGATTTTGGAAGACAAGCAAATAAATCTATGCCACTATTTCTGGAAGTAAATCTGAATACATATATATACATATAATATGTATGTGGCTTTATTTAGACTTAGTAGCTAAATTTCTGTAGACAGAAATGAAATTCTCTAAGTTTGAAGGTATGGTGATGACATACATTTGTTGCTCTTTATTCATTTTCTCATTTGTGGTTCTTGAAATAACTCTCAAAAATATGACCAAATCCTTATTTCAAAATGTGCTTTTGCGGAATGCAAGGAGCTGGACTTTCATTCTTTGTGCCTCAAACATCTTCATCCACCAAGAACCAACCAATCATCTGATTCCAATTTCTTAGCAGGAAGGAAAGTTCTCAGTTTACTATCACCAGGTGCTGGTGTCCCCTCATTCCTCCCTTCTCCATATACAGAAACCTTCTCCAGAGTATCATCTCCTTTTCTTTACGTCCTCACTTCTATACACACTAGAACACCTTCCTATCAAACTTGGATTTCCAATATGCCATTAAAATCACTTTTATTGAAGTTACCTAAGGACTTACACATTACCAAAATCAATGGGGAATCTTAAGTCTTCAAACTATTCACACTTTCAATTACATGTTACATATTTAATCACTCTAAATAATAAGTTAATCACTCCTTTTCTTCATAGCACTTTCCAGTATTTGATATTTCATTGGTACATGTATTTCTTTGTTTTTGTTCTCCCACTAGAAGGTAAGCTCCATCAGGGCAAAACTACGTATTTTTAAATTTACCATTTAATTCTCTACTGCATAGGCCAGAGCCTAGTGCCACCACTAGATAAATTGGTAAACAAATGACTAAATCGATACAATGTGAATGGTGTAGAAAACACCACTAAACTTTTCAGATCTCTGTGTAAATATAGGCCTTACTATGGGTAAAATAATGATTTTCCTAAGAATCATGTTACAGCGATACTATTCTAAGAGCTCACAGAAAACAGAGCCTTCTAAACACTGAGTTTTGTATATTATTCAAATACAAACTGTGCACTAAAGTATCAACGAATGAATGGTTTCTGTCATTCATCACATTGACCTTTACTGACCAAATTACTAAAGAAAACACTTTAAAATGTATTCTTTGATATAAGCCTGAGACTAGGGATAAAGAAGCAGGAGTTTCTTTTCTGCTGGCTCTGTGAATATAAATTTCCTGTGAACATAAAGTGTTGCCAGCTATTACTTAGGAAGCAGGCTTAAATCAAGGCAGTGTCCAAAATAATTTATGGACGTTATAATAAGAAAATGCAATACAGCATGGGATATTTCTTTATGTTTAGTGGTAGGCTGTCAGAAGCTCTTCCGGCTTGCTACTTTCAACTACCTGTATGGATGAACAGTGGAGCCTTCCTGATCAGTATCAAAAATGAGACATAAACAAACAAACAGAAAAAGATAAAATCATGTGTCATCACTGTCAAATGTTTTGAGGGTAAAGGAGGCATGCCACCTGAAGGGAGACAAGGTCACTAGTTCATTTTCACGGTGTCAATCTCCTCCTGAAGACTGGTTTAAGAATAGTAACAGGAGGGCTCAGGGATTTAGCTCAGTGGTAGAGAGCTTGCCTAGCAAGCCCAAGGCCCTTAGTTCGATGCCCAGCACCCCTTCACCTCTCTCAAAACAAAAGAATAAGAAGAGGTGAGATGGTGCAGTAGTTAAGAAGTGCTGGAAACAATATCTGGTAGTATCTATTGTCACATAAATTAGTAAAGATTTTAAATTACTTTCCAAAGTCCCTTAATATTCTCTGGGGACCTAGATTCATTTGTAGCTAAATGGATGCACCTTGAGAACATACTCTTAAGTGAAATAAATCAGTCACTCTTGAGTACACATCGAATTGTCTCTCTGATATGCGAAACCGTAAGTGTACATAAAGACAAAGAGGCATAATAGATATTAGGTAAAAGAAAGATAATATTCAAAAGAGAGGAGAACTAGAAAGGGAAAAGCAGGAAAAGAAGGAAGGGAAAAGGGAAAGAAAGGGGAAAGGAAAAAAATGGAAAAATGTAAATAAACCTGCTGTAAATAAGGAAGGGGGAAGGAAGGGAGGGGTGGGGAAGGGGGGAACCAAGATACATCATGTACAGATACAAAATAACCATGATAAATGGGATCATGAGTACGATGTACCAATACATGTTCTTGGTAAAAAATTTAAAAATTTTAAAAATTAAAAAAAAACCTGAAAATAAAAAGTAAATAAATAAAAAGGGCTGGAGATATAGATCAGTGCAAAGGCCCTGGATTCAATACTCAGTACTTAAAAAATCATTAGAAAATGATAAAAAAAAATATTCTCTGGGGACCAAATAGAGAATGAAAATATCTGCAAATACAAATTGTAACTTTTATAGAAAATATTTAGCCATAAAGTCTGATCATAAAAGATAAGTCATGAAATTTACTAAAGCAAAATATAACCAAAAGGACTAAAAATCTAGTTGTTTAATAGATATTATAATGTGATTAATAAATGCATATGCATGTTTTATATACATATATTTCTTTTGTATCATTTAATTGTCCATTATTAATTGATTAGTACAAATAAGAGAGCTTATTTTTTCTTGTATTAGCAAAAAGCACACCGCAAGCTATGGCATTCCCAAAGTAAGAGATAAGCACTGTTTATTAGTCAATATATAAAATGAAATGGAATATTATTGTCCTTTGCTTTTGTAAAGTCTGATCGTCCATCTTTATACATGTTTGTGAAATTTTTAAACACTTGAATTTGCCATGCTCTCTCTTTTTATTCTTCAAATATGTGATTTTCCATTGTCTTGAAAACAATTTTCTAATCATTTTGCAAGTTCAGTGTCTGTATTACTTTATTATGAAAAGCCTCGCATATCCCCTTCAGTTCAAGTTCAGCATCTTTGTTAGGTGTTCCTGGAACATCTATACTTCTTTTTTTTTTTTTTTATCCTGGTGCTGGGGCTCGAACTCAGGGCCTTATGCTTACAAGGCAAGTGCTCTAACCACTGAGCTAAATCCCCAGCCTCAAACGTTTATTTTAAAAGTTGTTTCTCCTCTGTCATCTAACCTTTTCTCTGTTAATGCAACATTTGAATTTGTCTTACCTTTGTATCCTCTGCCTCTACAAGAATATCTGGCACATAATGGATTCAATTTTTTATTAAAAGTAGTACATTTATGATCAAGAGAATACCTGGAAAGTTTTAGTTACTCAAGAAGTATCTGTATATGCTTTATTATCTTTAGAAGAACTCCCATCTCCTGCTGTATCCATAATTTCACTTGTGAAGTGATAAATAAAAGACTTTATTTTATTTAAATGCCCAGAAATTTTCATTCATAAGCGTTCAGTGTAGATCAAAATGTAAGATGCTACATGAAATTAGATTTTACATACAAAATTCATCATAGATTCAGGCATGATACTAACCAAGTTCTGCTTCTTGCAGTAAGAAATATATAGAAGCCTCTTGGAGGAATAGCATTTAAATTCTCACTCATCAAGATGGTATTAAACACCTTTATTTTGGTTTGTAAAATGATTTCAGGATTTGTTTTCTTAAGCAGGATGCAAAATAGACCCCAGTGACATAAATTATTTTTACCTGCATTATTCTAGTGTATGAATGCTGCTCTGAGATATGTCCAGGAGCTGAAATGCATAACTGAACTTCTAATAGGGTCGAAGTCTTACTTGAGTTGCCAGAAGCTAACGCATTGCCAACTCTCTGCTTAGTATGGAATGATGCTTAATCAAGCAGCCTTCTACCTTTACTACCTCACACCATCTGCAAATTATACTTTAAGTGATATATTTCATTTTTCAAAATTCTTATGAACCTTTCAATCTGAAGTTATGATGTGTGTCACCTTACGGTGTTGAATGTCAAGCAGTTGAGATTTACATTTTAAAACTCTTTGATAGCCAATTACTTAGAAAAGTATGAAAAGATTAGTAACTTTTTGAAGAGGAGCATTTTAATGTGAAAATAGGGCACCAATTCTTAGCTGGTTATGAAATTTTAATTTTAAATATTCAGTAAATTATACATATTTAGGGATAGATATTTGACAGCTATAATTTTTTAAATTATTATACCATATAAAATAAAATTTTATCAATAGAAACTGGAATAATTTATTATATAATTATAGTATTTTACCTTGATTATGCAATTGGTTTACCCAATGGATATTTATGAAGTACTTACCATGTTATAGAAACTTCCTATAATAGCACTTATGGATTTCAATCTTAAATTCACTTTCTCCTCTGCTGTTTCAATTAATTCCTTCTGATCAAGGACTCTAGAAATAAAACAGATTTTAAATTGTAAATTAAACATATTATGATTACTGACTTTTTGCCACAGAGCACGTATTCACTACAGTTTGAAATGACCTTAAAAACTTATAAAGTCATCAGCTATATAATAATATAGTTAAATAACAAAAGTAAAATATAGGATAACTTGGGACATATAATAGATGTACTTCATTGCTTGGCTTCATATGTATAATGTTTCTAGTTTAAATTATACTTATATAAATTGATACAATACTCCCAATCCAAGAAAAGATCAAAACTCTGTGGCCTCCTAATAAGAAAAATAGGCCTAATCTGTTACTTTGAAATAAATTACAGTTGAATCCTAATCAGAAAATACAGGTGTCCATATTAATGGACTAACAAAAATAAAGCTAATTAATTAGAATCACAAAATGATTGAATTTGTCACTGATTCAATATCATTTATTCAAGTCTTTAGAGAAACAATTGCTTTCGTAATGTTTATTGTCAAAATCCACTGAAATAACATGTTTCCTAATTTTTTCATATCATATATAGTACTCTAATAACTATTTAAAAATTCCAATTTTCTGATTGTGACATGATTCCAAAATCACACCATTTTCCCAAACTTATTGATTTGATTATGTACATTTTAAAGTATAAATTTATACATGCTAATATAAAAATAGAACTGCTTTCCTAATCCTTATTTGTTTCTTTTGTTTTCATCCCTGGAGGGCTTTTGTAAGTCAATACATCTAGACCTAAGAAATCAAACAGCTCAGTAGTATGAACCAGCCTCTATTCTCCTCACCCCAACTCACTGTTGGCTTTCATTGATTAGACTAAAGGCGACCTTTCCATTGTACGAATAGTTCCCTTGTTGAATTTCTGTGTAATCTCCCCTTTCATTAACAATAACTGTTCTGCATTGTAATGATCATATTGCCAGAACCTGTGGGATTAATAACAACAGGTACTTGAAGAGCTCACTATTTTTATCACTGGTTATACTGACAAACAGCAAACAATTCATGTTATTCCCTTATTAGATCTATTTCCTCAGATAATTTTGAAAAATACTTTTATGTTGATTGTTAAATTTTATTCCTTAAACTGCAAGAGCATAAAAATAGGACAAAATAATTTCATTAGATCTCATAATAAGAGCCCAGGTGATACATTTCTTAATTATTAGGTTATTTTATTTTTTTATAGCTTGGTTATAGAAGAATAACCAAAGCAAAAGTGACTCCAAGAGTTGTTTAAACTATTAGGGGTCTCAAAGTTTTGTTGTTGAATTTAACTAGGGAATAGAAAATAAATTGAAATTTATATTTCAATGTATTCTTGTTGACCTGGAATTACCCGAATGAATGTATAGTCTTTAAAGCTATGGTAAAAACGCCTTCAATAGCAAATCCAACTAAAAAAAGTCACACTGAAGTGAATAAGGGGTAAGGAAGGGCCCAAGCAGAGTTTCACATTCTATTTCTTTAATGTGTCTCTTATTATCCATCTTTCTGCTGTTACAAAGTAAAGGAGAATATTTTCAAATCCATGCTATGGAATAGGCTGATAGTAAAGCAATATTTCAAGGAAAATAGAGGTAAACCCACCTCTGGCACATGACCTTAGAGAGTGATGAGAGAAATGCCCTCTCCTTACAGAAAAGGATTATTTCTAGTGATAGCACAGATATTTCTGTATTCCGCGTTTCTGTAAATTGCTTTATATTTGACTCACGTTTGTTGTAATTGTCCAAGGAAGCAAACAGGGTGTTTTAGTTACTTTTCTCTCGTTGTTGGGACAGAATACTCGACACCCAAAGTTAGGGGAAGAAAGGTTTATTAGCTCACAGTCTGCAGAGGTTTCAGTCTATAGTCCGCTGGGTCCGAGGCGGCGGGGCAGCGTGCAGACCCGCAGCCGGTCGGCTGCAAAGTAAAGTGAGGAATTGCAAGGAATGTATGCAAATAAGCAATGCAAACAAGCAGCTAGTTAGCTTCTTCCTGTCTTTTATCTAGGCTACCTGCCCCGAGGGCGGCCTGCACTCCCACCCCCCAATCTCAGGCTCACATCCTTGATACCAGCAGAACAATGCCAAACCGATCAATGGATCAATTTAGTAATCACACACTCTAGATCCAGCTATCTCTTACCACATGAGGCTTTGGGGGGACATCTAGACACAAACCACAACACAGGGCTTGAAGTGTTTTTAGAGAAACAGTTTTAATAATTGATTCATTTAATAATTTAAAGTTCTATTTAATAATTCTAGAACTATTCAGTCAACTCTGGCGTCTGTGAGCATGTCTGTGTGTGTGTGTTTGTGTGTGTGATTTGAAACTGTCGTCTAAATTCCTTAGTTGATTACCACAAAGTTATTCATAGTATCATCTCCATACCTTTTTTGATGTCTCCTGGACATGAAAAGATAGTCCCAGGTGTAATGCTTACAGACATCGTCTTATTTCCTCTGATTAGTGCTCTAAGTTAGTCCATCCATTTTGATTTTCTTGATTATCTCCTGTTGTACATTATTTCTTTTCTTCTGTTTTTAGGTTTAGCATATTTTGCAATATTCTGTTTCATTATAATCCCATTAATAGAATTATTTAATATTTAATTTATTACATAATTTATAATATATAATGTATAGTTATATTAATTTATTGTATAATTTATGTATTTGTTTTGATTATATAATTTATCAATCTATGATTTATATAACTTAATATACATAATTAGTTACCATTGAAGTGCTATCTAATATCTATTGTGATATTGTTTTTGACTTAGACATAATTGTAGACTGATATTACTTCAAATGTGCTGGGGAGCTTTTTTAACATTAATTCCTAAAATGGTTGAATCTGGTAAAAGAAGATGCTCTGTATGTTTTTATTTCTCTGAGACTGAGATCTGCTTCATGATCATATGGCCACCTTTTATAATTTTTCAATGTTTGCTTGAGAAAACTAGATACTTTGTAATTCTTTTCAAAGTCAACAAATGAA
The DNA here is from genome assembly GCA_004026905.1 of Hystrix cristata. Lineage (NCBI taxonomy): Eukaryota > Metazoa > Chordata > Mammalia > Rodentia > Hystricidae > Hystrix > Hystrix cristata. The sequence continues at coordinate 43,028 of PVJO010004274.1, read as the reverse complement.
AGAAAACGTAATTATAAAAATGGTATGGAAGAGGCATAATATTTCTAGATATCATTATAATTTGGGGAATAAAAACTAAAATAATAGTGAAATCCACCTAAATATCTAAACACCCATCTGAATGACTAAAATAATAATAAAAAAAAAGCCTAGCTGTGTGTTGTCAAGAACATAGAGGACTTGACATCATTTCATTGTGTTTAAATTTATTTTTCAAATTTTTTGCCACTGTGTCTTCAAATATTTATTTTGCTCTAACATTTATTGTTTTATCCTTTGAGGTACAAATGAAAACAGTATTGGGACATCTTACTGTATTCTACTTATCCCTTTTTCTGTATCTTTCAATTTTTTGTCTCTACAAGTTTCTCTCTTTTTGGTTATAATTTCTATTTCACCCTTTAAAAAACTCTGCTCTCCTACTTTTATGTGATTCTCACGAGTTGCCAGATAACAGAATACACTTTATCTATTTTAAGAGGAACAGATTAATTACACAACATTAAATGTAATAATAACTAGCAGGAGTTAAAACTACAAAATTGTGGATTCTCACAACCACAAAGCATAAACAGGTCACCAAGGAAGCTTTAAATTTTGCCAAGATCAGGCATCCAAATTTAGGAAGATGTCTGTCAAATAGGGAAGCTAAAACTACAGAAGTCTGTTCAGTTCTCAAGGTTTGTTGCCTCTGCCATAATCTGAAAATCACCACTAAAGCTACTCATCCCAGAGCTCTTCTAACTCTACTGTAACATAAATTAGCAGTTTCTTTTTTTCCTCTCTCTCTTTTGCAATACTAGGGCATCGAGCCCCAAGCCTTCATATCAAGTGACATCCCCAGACCTTTATATATTTTTCTTTCAATTTTGAGACAGGGTCTCACTTAGTTGCCCTGGCAGGGCTCAAAATTGTGATCCTCCTGTCTCAGAGAGCTACCAGTTCTCAACCACTTTATTCTCAGGATTTGGGTGAGTAAAAATATTACTGGATATACATAAGTCATTTTATCTATGAGAGTTGCGGCTGTTATTATTGATGTCAAAGCTAAAATTCAGTAATTGTGATACTTAAGATATGTTTATTAAAAATATTTTACAACAAAAATATCAAGATCATTCAATGGGGAAAGAACGGCCTTTTCAGCAAACAGTGCTCTAATAACTGGAGAACACCGCATAAAAGAATGAAGTTAGGCTATCATTTTAAATCACAAACAAAATTAGTAATTAATCAATGGCCTAAATTCAGAAGCCATAACTCTAAAACTCGCATAAAGAGAAAACATATGAGTAATCTTTGTATCCTTGGATTTGACAGTGGATTTTTAGACATATCAAAAGCACAAATATCAGAAAAAATTGGATAAATCACACTTAATCAAAATTAAAAGCTTTTACCATCAAAGTATATTATGAGTGAGAAGAAAATCTACAGAATAAAAGGAAAATTGGAAACCACGTGTCTGATAAGAGACTTGCACCTATTATACATAAAGAACTCTTAAGTCTCAATAATAAAAACCATAAATAATCCAAATAAAAAATGCGCAAAAGATCTGAATAGATCTTTCTCCAAAGAAAACACACAGATGATAGATAACTGCGTGAAAAAATACCCAACATTCCTGATCAATTGTATAATACGTGAAGATGGAGAGGCACTACTATGTTCATTTTTTGGTATTTAATAAAACCATGATAATTTAGTAAGCAACAACATGGGGAAAAATAGGCCTATGACTAGTTATTACTAAGAAGAATATTCATTGGAATCGATTACAGTACTTAGGTTGGTCAAACAAGTAGGGAGATAATTTATGTTCCTTAAGGTGACATTTTCTATGGGGCATGTTCAAGCTCCACAATTCGTAATCCTTCAGTATTCAAAAAACAAAACAAAGCAAAACAAAAGAAAGCACTGCATTCCTTGGTATTACAGCACATAACATACCTATAAAGTACTGGAGTAACACTGTATTACAGTCCAATGATAGAACATCTTGATGAGTTATGAGTTGTCAAAAATATTGTATTTTTCAAAATGATACATATAACATGAATGTTGTACATATTAATGGGGTAGCACACAATCCTCCATACATGCAGATCTTGCACAATGTTTAAATCAGGTTAGACATATCTATCTCCTCAGACAGTTATCATTTCTTTGTGGTGAAAACTTTCAAAATCCTTTCTTCTCGTTTTTTTGAGACATGTAGTACATTATTGTTATCTAGTGTCACCTTAGTATGAAATAGTACACCAGACAGTCTTAGTTCTGTTTAACTGTAATTAGCGTCTGTCTTAGTTACTTTCCTTGTTGCTGGAACAAAATACCCAACATCCAAAGTTAAAGGAGGAAAGGTTTATTTGGCTCACAGCTTGTAGAAGTTCCAGTCCATAGTCTGCTGGCTCAAGGTAGGGTGGCATGGCAGAGGGGCATCACAGAGGAGAAACAGTTCATGGTGGGCAGAAAGCAAAAGCTAGCAAAAGCAAGCAATCAAAGGATGGACAAACCTCTTTCTTTCCCCTATATCTTATCCAAACTATAGGTAGCACTCACACCCTTAATTCTAACACCCTTAATCCTTGCATTACATCCTCGATCCCAGCAGAACTATGCCAAACCAATCAGTGGACTAATTTAGTAATCACACACTCTAGATCTCTAGATACAGCCACCTCTGAAAAGCCCCACCGCATACAAACCATAACAGTGTCCATTGATCAACCTTTTTGTGTCTCCCACCCCTACCCTTCCTGGCCCTGTTGACCACTATTCTACTGTCAACTTCTTTGAGATCAAACTTTTTAGATTCCACATATGGGTACAATCATGCAGTACTTGTCTTTCTGTGCCTAATTTATTTCATTTAACATAATGAGCTATAGTTTCATCTAAGATGTTGCGAATGACAGGATCTCATTCTTTTTTACGTCTGAATAGTGTTCCATTGGATACATGTCCTAAATTTTTTTGTCCATTCATCAGTTAATTGACTCTAATGTTGTTTCTACTTCATGGCTATTGTGAATAGTGTTGCAATGAACATGGGAATCCAAATATTTCTTGGACATACTGATTTCAATTCCTGTGAATATATATCCAGTAGTGAGATTGCTAGGTAATGTGTTACTTCTGTTTTTAATTTTTTCATGAAGCTCCATACTGTTTTTGATAATGGATGAATAATTTTACAGTCCCAACGACACTCTATGTTTCTCCACATGCCTGTTAGCTCTTTTTATCTTTAGTGCTTTGGGTACTAGCCATTGTTACTTGTATAAGCAGATACTGTGGTTTTGGTTTGCATTCCCCTGATAGTTAGTGGTTTTTGTATGCATTCCCCTATTTTCATGTAATTGGAAGCCATTTGCATGTCTTGTTTTGAGAAATATCTAGTTAGATCTATTGCACATTTTAATCAGGTTATTTGTTTTGTTGTTGTTGTTGTTTAATTTTTGGAGTTCTTTCAATACTATGTCAGATATATACATTGAAAATATCTTCTCCCATTCTGTAGTATGTCATTTTAGTCTGTTTGTGTTACTTTGCAGAAGCTTTTTAGTTTTATGCAATCCTATTTGCTCATTTTTTCTTTGGTTTCCTGTACTTTATGGGTTTTGTCTAATAAACTTTTGCCCATTCCAATATTCTTAAGTATTTATCCTATGTTTTCTTCTAGTAGTTTCAGAGATTCAAGTGTTGCATTTATGTCTTTGATCTATTTTTTTAAATTTTGGAATTGGTAAAAGATAGCTTCATTTTTTAGCACATGGATATTCAATTTCCCCAATACCATTTATTGTAAAGACTGTCGTTTCTCCAATACACGTGCACAGCACCTTTTACAAAACTCAACTGGTTGTAGGTGTACAAGTTTATTTTTAGACTCTCTATTCTGTTCCTTTTGGTTTGTGTGTCTGTTTTTATGCTATTTTGATTAATTCAGCTTTGTAGTATATTTAAAGTGAGGTAGTATAATGACTCCTATGTTTTCCTCTTATTCATTAACATGCCTTTCTTTCAATTTGAAGAATGTTCTTTAGCATTTCTTGTAGAACAGGTCTGGTGGAAATATATTCTCTTGTCTTTTGTCTGTCTGGAAAAGTCTTTATCCCTCCTTCATTTCAATAGGATAGCTTTGATAGGTACACTAATGTCAGTTGACAGATTGTTATTTTGCTTCAATACTGTCAAAATCTCTTGTGACTTTCCTGACCTGTATGGCTTTTTTTTTTTAATGAAAAGTCTGGTATCAGGTAAATTAGGATATTACCTCCATGTGTTATTCAATTCATTTCTTTTCTCTCGTACATCTTTTATTATTATTTTTTGTTTTGTTTTAACCTGTGAGCATTTGTTTATAAGATGTCTGCAGATATATACCTAGCAGTAGGGGTCCTAGGGCTCTGCCCAGCACTGAGTTTCACCACTGTGGGCCTGGTAATGGGTTTCAAGTTTAAGGCCTCAGTTTTATTCCCTGTCCCTTTTCCAAGTAGGAAGCACCTCTGTGCTGGGCTAACTGATGTTGAGGATGAGTGACACAGTAAACTCTTTTCCTTTCTGCCTCTTTCAATGTCGTTTCATTTAGTTATACTAAAAGCAGGCCATAGGGTCTCTCAACTGATTTTCTTTGTGCTTGGAAGGGTGCTTGGTACATGAATAGCTATTCAATTTGGTGTGCCTTTATGGACAGGTTGCTGGAGGAACTTTCTCTGCCATCATCTTGTTTCACTTTCTATTGGTAAAAATATTTTAAAGGAGTCAGTAGCTTTTGTGTCAGAGAGAGAGAGAGAGAGAGAGAGAGAGAGAGAGAGAGAATTGCCTCACACTTGCTAATACTTGCAAGTATTCTTAGACATAACAGTTTTATTGTCTTAGTCACCTTTCTGTTGCTAGAACAAAACACCCACAATTTAAAGGAAGAGATTTTTTTTTTTGGTTCACAGTTTCAGTGCATGATCAATTGGCTCTAAGGTAGAAATGGCATGGCAAAAAGTTATGCAAGAGGACAGCAGGTGACACCTTTCCAGGTCATACTCCAGTGACCCACCTCCAATACAGAGTATTCATGTTTTGTTTGGGGGAGTTGGTACATGTGTATAGCATACACTGAGCATTTTTTTTTTTCCTGTGCCGGGGATCAAACTCAGGGCCTTGTGCTTGCCTTGCAAGCACAAGGCCCTGAGTTCGATCCCCAGCACCAAAGAAATAAAATTAAAATAAAAATAAAATAAATAAATAAATAAAATGTACCATTAAAATAAAATTAAAAAAAAGAAAAGTATAGGGCTGAACCAATATTTTCCCCTTCTGTATAACTAGAGTATTTTATAAATTGCTAGATATTTTAGACATCATAACATGATAATTTTTCACATAAAATATTAAGTTCTAACCTAGCTTATGATTAAGTACCTTTATTTGTAAAGCATATTATTAAATAAACAGTATTCACTAGAAATGTTCTAAAATTACACATGGTATTCACAATTCCTTTCTTTGAATGTACCATTTACAGATTTCATCTGTACCAAGTACTCTGTGTAAATATAAAGTGAGAAATGCCAAAGTGAGAACAAAATGTTGTATCTGGACCATGAAAAGAGGGTCAATGATAGGTATTTTCAAGGCTGTCAGTTTAAACCTTTCAGACCACCTTGGCATATGATTTTTTTTAAAACAACACAAAACCTCAAAGTCTTCTTGGTCTTTCGTTTTCTTGTCATCTTACAGAGCAGGAGAAATATTCTTTAATGGGTAAGATGTCTCAAGAAAGCAGACAAAAAAAGGAAGGAAGAGGCAAAATATTGATAGGGAAGAGCATAGAAAAAAGACAAAGAGCTTGGGGAGAAGGTTGGAGAAACTCTTTCTTTTCTCATTTCTCCAGAGTCCTAGAGGGTAGTTAAAGGGAAACATCAAGCGCAAACTCATTGTTAAATACACTATGTTAAAACTAATATTCTCTATCTTCGTGATATGAATAGATAAGGTCCCTACCATTATAAGTAAAGAGTTTACAAAATAGATGTCTGTTACCTGACTGCTGAACTAATACTATAATAGAATATACATGCACACAATAAAGAATGGAAAAAGAATTAATTTCTAGACCAAGACCACCATTAATATTCACACAGCAAAATCTGTTCTATTCTTTGAGAGGTAAAATCAATTAAAGTGGTCCTCGTTTGAATTTAATGAGAGTAGAGTTGATTTAAAACTTTCCTGGTGACATATCTTAGGAGTATCTTGGGTCCAAACATTTATATGTAAATCACCACAATATGACTTAAAATGATTACATACTACTTAGAATTACTGGTAAAAATGCACCCTTTCACTTCAATAGTAAGTTTGTCTACCTGAGGCAGTATATATGGTGAGTTCAGACATCATCATGCCTTTTCTCAAAGCTTATATAAAATTCATAATCCCGAAGTCCAAAATATTTTATACTTTTTTAGTAATATAAAACCTGCATCTAGTTTTAACAGCTGTACTGAGGTACAGTTGTCATTGAATGAACTGCACATATTTAGTGGGTACAATTTCACAATTTGGACATTATGTACACAGTCATGAAAGATACATTATGTACACAGTCATGAAAGTCATTAAAATAACACATACATCATCCCCAAATTGTCTTCATGGTCCCTTATAATTTGTCTTTTTAACCTTCAAAGCATTCTTCCATCCCTCAGCAACTTTTAAATTGTTTTATGTATGTATATATTCATTTGAAATCCTAGAATTTTATATAAATAGGATCATAAAGTATATACTCTTTCATGTCAGGATTCTTTCTCTTACAATAACTTTTTGGGATGCATCCACATTACAGTTTGTATCATGGGACTGAATTTCGCCCATTCAAAAAAAGATGTGTTGAAATCCTAACCCTAGTACATCAGAATGTGACTATATTTGGAATAAGGTCATGGTAGACATAATTTTTGTTAAAATGAGACTATACTGGACTGGGGAAGATGTTTAATCTATTATGGCTAATGGTTTTATAAATCAAGGAAGAGACACAGACACAGGAGCACAAGATGCCATGTGATGACAGAGTCAGAGATTCAAGGGTTATACCTGGCAAGTGGGGCTTAATCCAAAATTAGTGGTGTCCTTGTAAAAAAAGAAACATTTGGATACAGAGATAGACAAACACAGAGAAAATGTTACATGACAACTCCCATAAGGAGAACCCCATGTGAAATGGAGAATTAGAACAATGCATTTACAAGCCAAGGAGTAGCAAAGATTGCCAGGAAACCATCAGAAGCGAGGAAGAATCGATAAAGATTTTCTCTGCAAATTTCAGAGGGAATGTGGTCTTGACAACACCTTGATTTCTGACTTCTAGCTTCCAGAACTCTGAGACAATAGCTTGATGTTTTCTAAGACATCAATTTTGTAGTACTTTGTCATGGCTAACCTAGGAAACAAATAAAGCATTTGTCAAAATATCTTTCCATTCCATAGATATATCACAAATTGTTTATCCACTTGCCTGTTGATAGATATTTGGAATGTTCCAAGGGATGTGCTCAGTGCTAGATCATACAGTACATTCAACCTTGATTTGACTAAATACTGACAAATTTATATCCAGATTTGCAACACTCAATATACCCAACAGCAAGATGCATGAAGTGTAGGCCTCTTTTTCACACATTTGCACCAATACTTGCAATTCTGTACTTTTTCTTATTTATTGGAAATATCATCTCTTATTTGAGACAATGTTACTGGTTATTTTCACTGCATTTTTATTGCTGAAGAGTTTGTTTTATGCTGTACTCAATCACTTCTTAGATAGGTTTTTTTTTTTTTTTTTTTGGTGGTGTCAGGAATCGAACTCAGGCCCTTGTGCTTACAAGGCAAGCACTCTAATCACTGAGCTAAATCCCCAGCCCCTAGATAGGCTTTTTGTTGAATCATTTATATCCTCTAGTTTTATTAGTTTTAAATATTATAAATACCTTCATATTTTGTTTGGTAGATATATTCTGTGTTTCTCATTGGTGGAAAAGACTTTCTTTTAATGTAATTGAACCAAACATTTTCTGGGCCTTTTAACAGATGCTTCTTGAGCCTTATTTCAGGGAGTATGTAATCTCCCAGCTGGGCATGCTGGCTCCTGCCTGTAATCCTAGTACTCTAGGAAGCTGAGACAGGAGGATGGCAATTTGAAGCCCAGTCTGGGTAACCGATTAACATAGTGAGACCATGTCTGAAAACAAAAAATAAAAATGGACTGAGGTATAACTCAATGTGAGGGCCCTGGGTTCAATTAGCTGGACTGAAAAAAAAAAGTCATCTTCCAAATTTAGGTGACAAATATAGTCTTCTAAATTATAAAGTAATCTAGTAGCTTTATAACTTTGTCTTTCATATGTAGCTTTTAAACCACCTGGAACCTGCCTTTTATATTTGATAAAGCAGGGATCAAGTTTTACTTTTCTATATATACTGAACAGGATTTTCTAGTATCATTTATTAAATAGTCTGAATCTAACCATGTTTTAGTCAAATGTCATTTCACAGTCTTTGTTTATCTTTTATGAAGTTACATATCACCTAGGAAATCTATGACATTTTACTTTTAATAAATTGTCTTTTAAACTGCTGTAATCAGACCTGAGAGACAATGAACTAAATCCATTGTTTTCTCCACTTTGATATAGAAAGCTAAATTGTCATATGCTAATATATTCCATTTATTTATCTATTCCTGAGCCAATAGCACATTAAATTGTAAACATTATAAATAACTAAACATCTGGAGAGAAATCCCCCCTTCATTTCTATTTTTGTAATTTTCCTTTTGGAAATTCTTCTGCCATAATTTTCTATAACTCTTTTATATGTATTTATAATTGATAAAAATAAATCTGTCTTGTATTTTATTTACGGATTTATATAAAAGAAGTTGGTAAGTAATATTGTCTTCCTACGTAAGAAATTAGTTTCCACTTACGCAAAGCCTTTATTGTGTGCTTCAACAGAGATTATCGTTTATTCATTCTGACTGTATATTTCCTGGAAAATTTACATTATGATTTAAAAGGTGGTCACCGATGAAATCCATGTCTTGTATTTGGTCAGTTTTCTTTCATTTAGATAATGGAATTATATTCATATTCTCCTTTACCATTAATTAAATTATAATCACAAGTATGTGTCTCATAAACATGTATCTTTCTGTGTTATAGAGATCAAACAATGTTACGTGTCTCTCTGACCCCTCTAGGAACTCTTTCTCTAGGAGCCCTTCCAGGAAGATGTCCCACTTCTTAAAGAAGTACAGTACCGAAGGATAAACTAAAGCTATCAGTGTCTCACTGAGAAACAAGTCTTCGACTACTTATAAATCTTTCTAAAGTAACTAATAAAAGACTGATTATTGCTCTAAATGTGAGGCACTTGTAAGCAAATATTTTCTATAAAGGTCTGCCGAGTAAATATTTCAAGTCCTGCTATATGGTCTCTGACACTCCTATTCAACTCTGCCATCATTGCAAGAAAGCAGCCACAGACAATATAAAACCAAATTCGTGTGTCTGTGTTCCAATAAATCTTTATTTATAAAACCAGGCAGTGGGCCATATTTGGCCCATGTGAAGTAGTTCAGTGCCCTCTATTATTGCAAATATTTCACTAAAATACCTGAGGATTTAAAAAATTTTATCATCAAATTTTTAATTGGACCACAACATTGTACTAAAATATGTAAGGATTTTAAATTTTTACCTTAAATTTTTTAATGTGTCAGTCATTAACTGCGGTATCTAACATGTGTGTCACATCTAGTTTTTCTTTAAAAAAGTTACCCTACTATTAAATTGAACAACATAATTCACACTCACTATACTGAAATATCATCATCAATGTCATATACTAAAAATATCATCTACTTGGATGTATTTCTAGATTTATATTTTGTTCCCTTTACCAATCTGGTAGGAGCTAGAGATAGGCTCAGCTATCCACATGAGCAGTGGTAGATTAAATCATGCCTGTGCTCTACTCCTTAGAAAGTTTGATTTAACTCAAGTAGATCACATGTATGTATTTTTTCTTTAGCACTCTTAAATCAATCATTAAGTCAAATTTAAAAAACACATTCCTGAGGCATTTTCTCAAGGTGTATCTGGTTTTAGATGTTGCAAATATCACCTGAGCACCTGTTAAAACTGCTAGGTGACATTCTAGTCCTACTGAATCAGAATCATCAGGGGAAGACTGTGGATTTGCAAAAATCCTACCAAGAATTCCAGATGATTAGTATTAGCATCTTAAAAATTTAAGAAACACTACCCAAAGGCAAATTTCTATTTTCTGTATTCTTCCACTCTGAAGCTCACACTGAATGCTTTGAAAAAATTGCCTTCTATCTGGAGATCATCTATCCTTGAAGGTTAGCCAAACTTTACAGGAAGTAGGGAAAAAATAGAAAAATTTAAAGGACATACATTCTCATGTCACCTTCTATTTCTACACTTATTTGAAAGTGATTTGACAGAGAAAGATATGAGTTCATAGTAGAATTACCCTTTCTTTATGTAAGAATTATATTCTGAATTTTCTTTACAAATGTCACCCAAACCTAGTCCTACTATGGAAAGTTCCAGTATACTACAGAGGTTTGTTTTTTGTTGTTGTTGTTTTGTTTTTTGTTGTTGTTGTTTTTTGCTCCAACAGAGGTTTAAACCTGCATCAAGGAACCATAAACATGTAGTTTCCTGTATTTTCTTGTTTTCTATTTACTTCAGTTATGATTCATTTGTTATCAATTTGATATTTTACCACCACAATAAAATTTTGTGATTTCACATACATGGTGTGTAAAGTAGGATGGTAGGAGTAAGGATTTTTTTTTCTAATGACTCTCTCTCCTCCATCATATTATTGTTAATGAGCACAACTATATTGGAGGAGAGTTCTATGAAAGAAAAGTAAAGAAACAGTGAGAAGTACTAAATGCTTAAAATCAAGTTTTCCTGCATATATAAATGTGAGCAACTCTTCAGATTTTTCAGTGCTCATCTCTAAGTGAAAGTCAGTAGTCAGAAAGAAAATCATTTTCAAACAGTCGTGTTGGTTAGTGATCCTTCTACGGTCATATGGAGCTAGAAAGTTGCATATGAAAATATTTCAAGACACATTGGATAAAATTCAAGGATAAAAGTTTTATGACATTTCTGTCAGATTTAATATAGGCATGCAATAATGAAGTTAAAATCTACATTATCAAATTATAATATGAATTCATTATTCTCCATATATTCAATTTTCATTCCTTATAAAATGCTTACTATTTTCCACCTATTAATGAAAAATAATGTGTTTGGTGTTAGATGTTACATAAGATTAATTTCGGTCAAATTTTATTTCATTAGGAAGTATAATTTCCATAAACCTTACCTTTGAATAATTATAAAACTTTATAATGTAGAACATTGTTTAGATCAGTTACATACTAACCACCATACTAACAAGAATACATCCACATGACATATTTTACTCCTTAAATCCTTGCACCCATGAGCATAAAGCACATGCTACAATTTCAACCGAATACATAAAATATTTTGGTTTTTCACACACAGGAGAGGGTGTTACACAAGAACAACTTTCAAAAGTTAAAGTTATAAAATGAACACATGTCAAATACCTATTTAACTCAATAATGAGGTAAATAAAGAGGGAAACAGCAGGTGGAAAAGCTGGTCCAAAGAAGAATTCAAATGGTGGTTAGTTTGTCAATTTAATAAACTCATGCTGAAATAGATTTGCTAAGTTTAAAACAAAGCTGTTTAATATATTATAGGGAAAACTAACTTTTAGGCTTTTAAGTGTTTTCTCCACCTGAGAGAAATCATAAATATCATCTACGTCAGAGCTTTGTACTGCTGTGACACAATACTCAAGAAAACCAACTTAAAGGAGGACAAATTTAGTTAGGCTCACAATTTTGGAGGTTTCAGTCCACGGTAAATTGTCTCCATTGCTTTTAGTCCCATGGTAAGGCAGAAACATTACAGAAGAATGGTGTTGGGGAGGAAAGCTACGTACCTCATGGCAGCCAGGGAGTAGAAAATGGGGACAGAGTCTGAGAAAAGGTATAACCCTCAAATTCACATTCCTGGGGACCCACTTCCTCCAACTAGGTCCCACCTCTTAATTACCTATTCAGCTGTGAACTTTTCAAGAGCCTTGATCCTATAATAAATAGTGAATCAATAAATAAATAGTGATCCTATAATAAATTCTCTAAAGAAACACATAATCTGGTTTTAGACAGTGCTCCAATATGAAAAAAGAATTCACGAGTGATCCTATAATAAATTCTCTAAAGAAACACATAATCTGGTTTTAGACAGTGCTCCAATATGAAAAAAGAATTCACGCAGGCATCCATCTCTCTATTTCTAAGTTTCTGGCAAATTTCCACCAACGACAATTAATATAATGGGTTCAAATATAAAACACATTAGGATAGTGACCAAGAAGTAAAAGACAAAAATATAAAATACCTAAATGTAATGATCTTGCTTATACAGTTTTTCAAATGGATGATAAGTTAAAAAAAAACCCTCATGATATTTAAATTCCACTGGTTAAGATTGCAATTTTATGGTTTTATTCTAAATTATAAGTTTTATAGGATGCCATAAATTGTGTTATTTGCAATTTACCATTATGATGAACAGTTCTTTGGAGATTTTCGCAAAAATGTTGATAGCTTATCTTTAGGTAATATTTGCTTTGCTAAAATTTCTCTGTCAATATGACCTATTTTCTATATACATGAAATTCCTCAAAATATCTAGGAGATGCAGTTTCTTGTTTTCTAGCAGTATAACAAATAAGCATTGGTTAGAGAGTGGTGAGCGAAAATAAGCCTAAGTGCCGACATCCATGGTTCTTTCAGTCTAGAGAGGGAAACTGACATTAATCAAACGATCACTTATATAAAAATGAAAATGTACCTGAAGCATATGCTACATCGTGTGAGTATAAAGATCCCTGCAAGAAAAGCATGAGGGAATTTCATTTTGAAACAGTGAGCTGAGATCTGAAGGAAGAGTCAACTAGGTGAAGAGGAGGGATTCAAAACAAAAGCCTTTTGGGTGAGAGGAAAGATATGATATATACAATTGATTAGACTCCCTTCTGCATTTAGTTTGGAATTTCATTGTATATTTTGGCCAGATAGTTTAAATACTTCAGAGTTGCACATCCAGTGAAGGTGGAATAACGGGGACTGGTCTCATCCTATCACATAAAACAACCAAAAGTGGACATTTCCAAGGCACTCACTGAACATTAGGAAACAATGGGTATGATTCCTAAGAGACAGGTAGGATTTGAAGGAGCTCACTCACTCGAGACAGTTTCCTGGCCACAGACTAGGAAGGGCAATTCTGCCAGGGCACGGCCTGGGAAACTCCCAGGGATGGAGCTGACAAGCCAGAGAGACAACAGCTATTGAGTACTGGAGATAAAGTTCTGGCTGCAGCGAAAGAATCCCAGAGTTCTGGAGAGGGTGCCCCTGAAATAGTCAGCTAATTATTGATTAGCAGATTTTCATCGGGAAATAACACCCAAATCTGGGGGAAAAAATGCTGAAAAAGATTCGAGAGAGTCATGCTTGGTATTTAATTCATGGAGGACCTGAACGAACTGTTCATTTTATTGGCCAGGCTCTTAAAACGGAGTAGTAAACCATACGTTGTGGAAACACAAAAATGCAAGGAATGATTTTGTAGTAAGCCAAGGGCAGAATATGTTTTTCCTTTTCATCTCCTTGTTATTTTTCTTACTGCAGCCTTTTTCACTGTGCTCCTCATAGAAATCTTCCCTTAGAGGAAAAAAAAGAATTTATTAAAATACGTATCTGACATATACTACTATTCACATTCTTCTGAATCTATTTTATTTATTTATTTTTGTTATTTAAAAGTATCCCTTTGAGGTATTTTCCTGGGTGTACATATTTTTATTAGTATGTGTTCGTGATATAGAATATGTGTTCGTGATACAGAATAATTACATTAATCTTGGGGAACTGGTACATATACATACTGCATCTTAATCATTTTTACCACCCCTTTCCCTCTCTGCCCTCTCATCTCTCCCCATCCTTAAATCCCTGTCCCATCTCCATAAAGTCTACCTCCTTGTTACCTATCATCTATCTTTTACTTTGCCATTTAAATTGTTTATATTTTTGGTTTCTCATATAAGAGAAATTATGTGATATTTAGCTTGTGTGTCTGATTTATTTCACAGAACATTATGGTCTCAAGGTACATTCATTTTCCTACAAATGACTCAAAATTTAACCTTCTTTATGACTGAGATCATATATATATATATATATTTATCTTTCTTTATCTATTAATTTGATAATGGGCTTATAGGCTACATCCAAGATTTAGCCACTGTGACTTTTATTACTGTAACTATGGTTATGTACACGTAACATTAATATGATGCCTTTAACTCTTTGGGGAAGATGCCCAGAGGTGGTATAGCTGAGTCAAATGGAATTTCTATTTTTAGGGTTTTTTTTTAAACCAAGAACATGTATTGGTACATTGTACATATAATGATCACATTCATCACATTTATTTTGTACCTGTACATGATGCATTTTGGTTCTCCCCCCTCTTCCCCATCCCTCCCCTCTGTTCCCTCCTTCCCTATTTATAGCAGGTTTATTCATATTTCTCCATGATTTCCCTTTCCCCTTTCTTTCCATTTTTTCCCTCTCTGCTTTTCCCCCTTCCCTCTTTCTAGTACTCCTCTCCTTTGTATATTATCTTCCGTTTATATAATATCTATTACACCTCTTTGTCCTTATTTACAGCTATGGTTTCTCGTATCAGAGAAACAATTCGATGTGTACTCATGAGTGTCTGACTTATTTCACTTAATAGTATGTTCTCAAGGAACATCCATTTACATACAAATGACTCTAGTTTATCCTTTTTTATGGCTGTGTAGTACTCCATAGTGTAGAAAACCACATTTTCCTTAGCCATTCATTGGTTGTTGGGCATTTAGGCTGTTTCCAACACTTAGCTATTACAAATTGTGTTGCTATGAACATGGTTATGCATATATCAGTGTGATATGACAGTTTTAATTCTTCTGGGAAGATCCTCAGTAGGAGAATAGGGGTTTCTTTTTTAGCAATCTCCATACTTACTTATATCTACTTTTTTTTGAAAATTTTTAGATTACATTTTATTTTATTTGCAGTACTGGGGATTGAACCCAGGGCAAAATCCCTGGTCCTCTTCTTTTTCCTTTCAAGACAGAGTCTCACCAAGTTCCTAAGTTGCCCGGAGTGGGCTTCACCTTGTGATCCTCCTGCCTCAAACTCTCAAAATGCTGGGATTGCAGGAGTGTACCACCATTCCTGGTTTTATTCTGTAATTTAATGCCTTATTAAATAAGTTCACATTGATAAGGTACAAGCGTTACCATGGTGCCTTTATATATGTCTCATGGATTCTCTTCTCTGTCTTTGCTTATATCTATGCATTTTCCCATTACTTTCAAATAGTAATAGTAATAATATTCTTGTACATTTTACCCATTATACCTTCTCATTTAAATAACACATTGCTTAGTGAGATGAACATTCAGAGATAAATCTCTGAAGTTGTTTCTCAGTCTAGCTTCATTCAGTTTCAAGTGGTAAAACTGCAGAGAGAACTAAGTCTCATCTCCAATCTCCATCTTTCTGATTCATCCTCTCTCTCTCTCTCTCTCTCTCTCTACACACACACACACACACACACACACACACACACACACACACCCCTCTTTTTTTTCTTAACTAAAGAGAGTTTCTGGCGATTCCAAGAGGACAGACCTAAAGTATAGACTTATTCAGCCAGCAATCTCTGAGCTTGGCAGTTATTCAAAGACAGCTTGTTCTCTCACAGGGTGATTTTAAGGATTTCTGAGAAATTTGTCCACATGATGTGTGTAATAGCTCTTATGTTCCTTGGTGTCTGGTAGGTTACATAACAGACTATCCAGATCTGAGCCCCAGCTCTCTTTCAGGTAACTATTTTAGGCCAAGTCTCTGTTAAAATGATTTCAAGTTATTTTCTTTCTGTTTCTCTGATCCCATATCAGCATACCAGTTTGTGGAAAACATACATCCTTGCTCGCTTTGTAGGTAGAAGTGAAGTTTGTTCTTAATAGGACCCTGTTTCTCTCTGGATATTTCCACAGCCTCTCAGTAAAGAACCAAACATTAGGACACTGTGTCCCCCAAACTTCAAAGAACACATTTCAAAATATCCACCTAGATTCCTTACGTAAAGTCCCTGTCACTAAACTCGCAATGAAAAATACCATAGTTCTCTCCCCCTATCCAAGAATTAAATATAATTGTGAGATAGGAGTAGGTACCAGAGTATTACTGCAAACATTTCTAAAGCAATTATCTTTACTTAACTCCAATTTAAACCTCTCTTATAGTCTTGAGCATGGACTAAGAATCATACAAACTTTTCTTCCATAATTTCTTTTATTAAACTGCATAAATGGATTACTACCTCACTTTGCCAACTACTGTTGTTTTCAAATTTTGGCTGAGACTGAAAGAAAATTTTCTAATTTTAAAATGATTTTTAAGGGCTGGGGATTTAGCTCAATTGTTACAGTGCTTATCTAGCAAGCACGAGGCCCTGAGTTCGATCCCTGACACACACAGACACACACACACACACACACAAAAAAAAAAACCCATAAAATGACTTTTAAACTGTATGTTCTATACTATAATGTATATTTCCAGTCACTGCATGATGGACATTTAGACTGTTTTCAGACTTTGCTACCCTAAATATTGCTGCAATTAATATCTAGGTACATTTATCTCTTCATGAGTTTTGAATATGCAAGTAGAAAAAATTCAAGAAGATAACCTATGAATCAAAATTTAAGTGTTCATTTCCATGTATACTTTGAAACTGCAGGGAAATGGAATAAAGGTACTCAATTTTCTTCCTATCACCTAGGTTTTAAATCTTTACCTATATGTACAGAATAATATCTCGTTGTTACATTAATTTACATTTTGATTGGTACAAAGTGTATTAGTTTACTTTGTGTGCTATAACAAAAGACTCAAAACTGGGAGGATTAAACACACCAAAATTTTTTCTCTAGCATTTCTAGAGGCCAAACGTCCAAAAGTCAATATTACTAGGTAGAAATCAAGATGTCAGAAGAGCTACACTTCTTCTAGAGAAGTGGTGATGAACCTAGAGCATGCGTGCCATAGCAGGCTGTTTGTTATCACTGTGTCCTCCTTTGTGTGTGTATCGAATCTCCTCTCGCCTTTCTGTACAAAGATGTACATAGTTTCATTTTGGACCTACATATATAATCTGGGGTAATCTTCCCATTTCAAAATCCTAAACTTGATCGCATCTGCAAAGGTTTTTCCATTTCATATAACATTCACAGGTGCCAAAGATTAGGATATGAATATCTTTTGGGAGAATAATGTTTTCAGCCTGCTGAAGAGTCAAATTGCTTTCTCAAGTACTGGAAATTGAATTTCCTATTAGAAACTTAGAATTCTCCCCAAGAAGCATGATATAGAATGGATAAAATAAAGAGTAAATATCTGCTAATGTTATATAGCAAAGTATATATTTTATGTAAATATATACATAGGTAGAGCATGAGTTCGCTATGTGTAAATTTATACAGATCCATCATACATCAAATTCATGTACTTCCAACTAATAAGGATGAGATCCTGAGGAAAATGTACTGATGATAGAGCTTACACTTCAGGTAATACTGAAAGTGGATTTTAATATTATTGGTATCTTTACAGTAATAATATATTTATATGTTATAATTTCTCAAATTCAAAGAGAACCAGGAGAAAAGCAAAGAAAATTATACCAATCACCTTACTTCTGAGTTGAATACCTTGTAAAAACATAAATTAAAAATCATTGTTTACAGTCTATTTTCAGGGAATCAATATGGAGTTGTGTATCAGAATACCCTGATATAATATTTTATTTGAGAGATAATAATGAAACTTCACTACGTGCTAGGTTTAAAAAAGAAATCATTAATATGTCAGATTAAGTAGATAATGTTCATCAATATCACCATAGTATTTTACAATTTTATGATTTTTATCTACATTACTACTTATAAATTTGGCATCATTTTATAGATAAATACCTTAACGTTCAGAGGCTATTTGAATGATCTAAAGATTAATAGGTAGAAAGTTCTTCAATAATGATGTAAACCTAGCAATTCTAAGTACATATCACTAATATTTTAGACTTTTCATCTATGTTGAAAATATTACTGAAGATATATAAAGCTATCATACATAATTCATTTATTTAAAATGTGTTAATCAAAAGGAAACTGATGCATTTTGTAGACTGTACTATAGTGTGATTTTTCCTAAATGCTATATATTTTACATTTAAAGCATCTTATTGTTTAGTGCTAATAGAAATCATATAAACTTTTATCGCATTTAAAGTATAATTCTCAAGTTAAAAAAAATGAGTGTTTTTCTACACAATATATCATTTTAGGTATTAAGTCAATCTACCACTTTTGATGTTTCATTATCTTTGGACACTCACCAAAATACTCGAGGTTTAACACTCTCAGATGTGATGGAGTAAAACACTGTGTATGAAATGGATTCTGCATGAAACGTTTGAAAATGTGTACAACAGAAACATTCCAATATTATTGGGTAGATTACTAGGCTCCTTGTCCCATTCATATGTCTTTCTTCTCCAAAAGGCTGCTTTAGTAACAATCCAACAGAAGTACTTTTATGTGGTTTTCTCCAAATACTACTTACATAATTTCTCAAATTAATCATTGGGTAGAAGATAAACATATCTCAAATTTTGTTTGTTTCTGGTTCCGCCAGTTTAAAGGCCAAAAATCTTCCACTAAAAATGGGTAAACATGCTAAACATATTAAAATGACAATCACATTGAACATTATAGAGAGGTTACAGATATAAAATAATTACCTGTATTATCCGCGGAAAGGCTATGCTGATTAATCAAATCTAGTCACTTTATTTTTTAATGGTAAAATAGACTCTGCTAAATTTATTTTCTTTAAAGTTTTCCTTTGACACATCAAAGGAACAGCAGGGCATAGTCATTAATTAATAATACAGATTTTATAGCCAGGCTTCAAAGTGTCAAATCTTGACTACTGGTTTTTTGTTTGTTTGTTTTTCTTTTTCTTTAGCATGATATTAGCATGGAAACAGACACATAACCCAGTAGAACAGATTAAGGAGCCTAGAAGTAAACCCTAGGCTTTATAGCCAACTGATTTTCAACAAAGGTAATACAAACATGCACTGGAGAAAGGACAGACTTCAATAAATTGTGTTGGGGAAATTCTTTTCCACATGCAGAAGAATGAAGTTAGATCCCTATCTTTCACAATTTACAAAAATGAATTAAAAATGTACTAAGACTTAAGTGTAAGACCTGAAACTATAAAAATCCTAGAATACATAGGGGAAACTCTCCAGGATGTTCAAATTGGCCAGGGATTTTTGGAAGAGACCCCAAAAGCACAGGAAATGAAAGCAAAAATGATATGTGGGATGACAGAAAACTAAAATTTCTGCACAGGAATGGAAATGAACAACAGAGTGCATGTCCACAGTAACCTAAAAGTCTCCAACGAGGCTCCATCTCTTAGAAGTTTCCACTGCCTACCAATAGGGCTAAACTGGGGAACAAAACTTTAATACATAGGCCTTTGGAGGTACATTACATATTCAAACTATGGCAATCCCAAAGAAAAAGGCTTATTTCTGAGGCAACAACATCCATATCAAGGTCCTCAGCCTTGTCTATTATTTCAGTTGCTTCAGGGAAAGGACACTTAGTCTGTTATCTATGAATATATTTTAGTAGAGTGCTCTGCCTTCTGGGATGAGGTATGGAGCGAATAGGCCTAATGATCTGTCACTTTTAGGAATCAATTCCTCCCTGTCTCTCTTCCTACTTCTCTTTCCTTTCTTGGTTAACCTGCCAGGCATCAGTCTACCTAAGCATCTTCCTATGGTGTCTTCCTTTTTGTTGTTGCTCTTCTTTCTTTTTTTACTTCAGTTGTACCTGAGCAGGACAAACAATATATGTGTAGACTTTCCTAGTCAGACATGAACTCATTTTTAATTTATTTATTGCTGTCAATTTGATCCAGAATATAGTATTACAAATTTATGAGCACAGTTAGTCATGTAAGTGGGTACAGCTACATTTGTCCTTTATATTCTTAGGAACAATTATACTGCTGCTGCTAACGAAGCTACTTAATTTTTTTTATTTGTTACTGGGGATTGGACCCAGTGCCCTAGCACTGTGCTACATCTGTGGCCTTTTTAAATGATTTTAGAGACAGGGTCTCAGCAAGTTGCTAAAGTTGTCCAGGTTAGGGTGGAACTCACAATCCTGATGCCTCAGTCTCCCAGACTGCTGAGATTATAGGCATGTGTCACCACGCCTAGCTTGATAGTGAGTTTTATTTTTTGATTTTTTTCAATTTTATTTTAGTGGTACATTTTAGATATACATAATGATAACATTCATCGTAGGAAATTTGTGCCTGTACATGATATTTGATAATGAGTTTTAAAAGCTAATTCTAGAGTACTGAATATGTTCTAAGTAATTTACAGACAATCTCTAATTTTTTATGACAAAAGGGAAAATTGTGAGTAGTGGAGAAAATAAGTAAACCATCATAGAAAATGTTACACAAATAGTCACGGAACTGTGTCAGAGTTTCCATCATCATCAAGAGATGTCTGAATATGTCTGATTTATTATATTACCTCCCCTTTTTGGTATGCTTAGAAAGTCACCAAGCCATAGCAATTACTGGTAGTTATGTGTTTAAAGCCCAGAACTTGATGAATCCAAGGCACCCTGCCAAATATGTCTGGCTGGATTTTATAGTAAATACGAGGTGATTTCAAATTGTTTCTTCTTTATGTAACATTAGTAACCTACTTAAAGGGTCCTTTAAATTACTCCGAAAGAACTTAAATATGAAATTAAACATTCTTGATATGGTATCTCCCCACACACTACATCCAGAATGACTGAACATTTTGGTCAATTTTTCACTCAGTGTGAGGACAGTAAGGATTGCTCTACTGTGCTTTGTTGCCCTCTTAAATGTTCCTTTAATAATAGGTTATGCTATATGATGGCCAATTTGCCTTTTCACCATTTCACTTGTCATGCTGCTTCCCCTAACATTAAGTAGCTGAGACTAGCAAAGGGCTCACAGAGGTTACAGAGCTCAATAGAATGCTTATCCTTTTGTTTTTTCTTTTCTTCTTCTTCACATTTTATTTACATTCACTTCAGATTAGATTTATATCTGTTTTTAATCTTCCTTTACAAAGTCATTTGGAAAAATGAAGAAAGAAATGTACATATCCTTTTAGTATCTTGAATATTGCCCACTTGTCTTAGTTACTTTTCTCTCGTTGCTGAGACAAAATACCAGACACTCAAAGTTAGGGGAAGAAAGGTTTGTTTGGCTCACAGTTTGTAGAGGTTTCAGTCCACAATCTACTGGATCCGAGGCAGGGTGGCATGGCAGACAGGCAGAAGGCAGCAAGGTAAGCAGGGATGCATGCAAGAGGCCTAACCAGCTTCTTCCTGTACCTTCTATTTTATCCAGGCTACTAGGATTAGGGCAGTGCCAAACCAATCAGTGGATCGATTTAGTAATCACACTCCCTTAATCCCAGCATCATACACTCTAGATCCAGCTATCTCTTACCACATGAGGCTTTGGGGGGACATCTAGACAGAAACCATAACACCACTTTTATGGTGGATTAAACTAGCAGATAGGAAAAGACTGCACGAGAAATAGTATCAAAACAGAAATTTTCTCTCAGTCTACTAGTAAATAGCAGTGCTGTTAAAAAACTGGGAACCATCTACCACAATAAAGATTTCAGTGTATTTTTCTCAATACAAAATTATATAGATGAATGTATTATGGATAACTGTACCTATGACTGTCCCGCAAGAAGGAAAACATGGAACACTTTTATAAAAAACTACCTTTTCTGACATACAATCACAACATGAATGATCCCATTACAAAATTTAATTTAGCAATGCTTGAGAAGTGTGAAAATACAGTTGCTTTATTGTGCTGTGTTGTGTCCTCTGCAACATATAATATCTCCTGAGGTCATGTCAGCACTTTGGTAGACTTTATATCTGATTAAATTATTATTTATTCTTTTAGCAATATAACCTTTCTAGGTTTTACAAAGCAGTCTCTTAGTTGTGCCTAAATTGTGCCTCCTATTTGCAGAATAGTAAGTTTCATATTGTTTTCTTTTACTGTTAAGAGTTACAGGGTCATATTTTAATTCCTGAATTGTATAGTTCAGTATAAATATCGTCAAGTACAAAACAAGTGTGGTGGTATTTTAAAATACAAAATAAATATCTATCACACAGAAAACTATACTTCCTGTCTATACAGAGAATCTAATGGCCTACATTAACTCTAAAATCTCCAGTAGGAAAAAAATGTTTTTAAATTCAAATGATTCCACGAAAAATCAACCCAGTTAACTTGTTCCTCTAAAATAAAACTTCCGAACTCTTTTCTGGAACTTTTCAGAAATTCCTATGCATATACTCTTTAATATAGCATCTTTCATTTTGTACCTTTGTTTATGGTAAAACTTTATGTGCTGCATACTGACTTTAACACTTTAATAGTATTTCTTGATTTAAAATGGTTTCTATACATTTCATTTAGCACCATTTAATATTAGTATTTATAAATTACTGTACACTCTGAAACATATCTGCTGTTCTGGAAAGAAGGACAAACCTCATTAATGAATCAGGACATAACTTCCATGATGCAAGCAGCTAAAGCACTTTGTTCTACTCACTGCAGTAGTCCTACAAAAAATACTTTGGGAATTATACTGAAATGATTTTTTAGAAGTTGTATTAACCATCACACATATCTCTTTTTTATCCATGAATATACATAATAAAATGTGCTAAAAATAAAAAATATAAAAACTTTAAAAAAAATTTGCTTCCTTCCAATGATTCATAAGGTTGATTTTTTTGCTAAATGTTGACAGAAATGTCCAAAATACCCAACTTCATTTTTTTATACTTGACTGTTACCAATACCCCACAAGAAAGGTAAACATTATATAATGCAAACATGTACTAATTTAAAAAAAAGTAACAGAGCAGAGTATATTAAGGCTAGGCCCTTTATGAAATTAATGTTGTAGACAGCCCAAATAAACTTTTACAATTGTTTCTAATATATACCCCTCAGTCAAACCTATATTATTTTGTCAGCCTGTTTCATCCTCCCAAACTACCCCTCAAACTAAGAAGTACTAAGAAGTAATCACTCGGACACCGGTTACTTTTCTATTACAAGTGTATATTATGCAAAGTTATTATTTTTTTTCAGAATTAAGCCCTCTCAGTTCACATCTGGTACTTGCTGTACATTTAAAAGTCCACATAACAAAGGTTATAGATTCAGACTTTTTGGCTTATTGACATTTAGAAGATTTGAGTTGAACTAGAAGTTGAGGGTCTCCCACAGTAATTTTATGAGCTAAGATGAGGTCTTTTTCTGGGAGATGTTTTATCTTCTTCGTCTTCTTCCTCACTGTTATCATTTGGATAATGCACTAAAGTTGCCGCACTGATAGTGTGTGGGATACTCATTCTCTCACCGGCACCATCAG
Source organism: Hystrix cristata (assembly GCA_004026905.1). Classification (NCBI taxonomy): domain Eukaryota; kingdom Metazoa; phylum Chordata; class Mammalia; order Rodentia; family Hystricidae; genus Hystrix; species Hystrix cristata. The sequence goes on along the minus strand of PVJO010004274.1, from coordinate 19,176 downwards.
AACAAGATGAAGGAAATCTGAAGATGCCAGAAGATGTTCTTTTGAGATGGTTTACCTTGTCTTCATTTTCTTTGGTGCTTTTAGTTGCCACAATTTTTTCATCACGATGTGGATCATTTCCCATTGGTGGCATAACTGCTTCTCTTGTATTTCTGTTAAAATACTTTTCTTCTTTCACCTCCATGACATTGCTATCTCTGTATCGTGCAAAATGCACAGTCTTCCTTACTTGACTTTGTCTGCCTTTTTCTTGTTCATATTTCATCTTCAGTGTTTTGAATGTTTGAACATATTCAATCGATTTAAAAGCCTCATAAAAATTTTCAACTACATGTGCAACAAGAGACTTGATATTTTGCACACTTATATATTCAAATAGCTCAATAACAGCTGAATTTAGCATATTGTACCGAGTTCCGTTACCCAAAAAAGCATTTACAACTGGCTCAAAAAGATTTCCCTGGATGATGTAACAATTATATTGGTCATCTTTGAGGCCAATCATCTCTCTCATAAACCGAATAGCACACAGGAGCAGGAAAGCATGCTTTGAATTCATCAGCATCAAGACTCTTCTTAGCAAGTCCTTACTCAAAATATAGTTTTTTATATAACATGTGTGATGTTGTACACAAAATGTGCATAGTTCTAAAATTAAACCAAGCAATCGTGCTGTTTGATAATTATTGGGGCAATTTTTGTTTGTGTCAAGTCCAAATGTATGATCCTCTTCATTTTGGTCTTTTGCAGTGGTGGATAAAAGTGGTGCGATCAAGTAATGCATGCAGTGTTTATAGAAGAAATTTAGAAATTTACTTCTTTCATATTCATAAGATGATATCAGCATGGTGTCTGGGTCAAGCAGAGAACGAAGAGGTTGCATCAAATTAAGGGCACCTGCAAGTTCAGGATCAGTATCACAGATCATTTGTCCAATTACTACATTCATGAAAAGTTCATCATCTTTAGCCTCCTGAGCTTCATCCATTGCAAATTGTCGGATTGCGGATGGATTGTACTCCACTAGATAAGCAAATACTGTTGTAGCAGTTGTCTTTACTTGGAAATCGTCCATGCTCATAAGAATTTTAAGAACGGGAAGAACTCCCAGTCGCATCAATGTTTTGAGTAGTGCACCTTTGCTATGAGGATATAAGGTCTGGGAAAACTCACAGAATTCTTTGAAAAAAAGTAACAGCTCCTGCCGTTTAACATTATCTATGGTCTTATCCTTCAACTGTGCAAAAACTTCAGACAAAAGCGTGCCATTTTCCTGTAGCATTTTGACTATCTCAACTTTGTTAAAGAAAATTAAATTTGTAAGAGAAGGGAGATCTTCAAATATGGATGGTATAGGCAAAAGAATATCATAAATGTACTGGATTCTGTATGTCTGATGTATCTTTCGCTTAAGTTCAGAGTTAGTTATTGGTACAACTTCCTTGAGTTTTGCATTTTCGGTAAAGAATTGCCTGTGTCTTTTTGGCTCAGCTAAAGCAGGGTCATACTCAAGGCATCCTAACACATCCATAATACACTCATCAGAAAACATAATCTCATACAAAGGAATTTTGTCAAGGAGTAAGATTCCTTTAACAATGTCATACAAATGATGTAACGCTTCAGTATTCTGTAGGTTCTCGTAAATTTGGAATAGCTGTAGTAATTTTCTAATATAATCCTCAGTTCCCAAGATCAGAGTCAGCCTTTCCTGACGGGTAGGCAAAATAAAAAATGAATTAAAGAAATCAGCAAGGTGAGCAACTGTACTGATTCCACAGTTAGGCGGCTCAACAAAGCTACTGGTTTCTAATATTTCATCAAATTGTTCTGAATCATCTAAAAGGTCCTGTGTAGCTTCTATTGTTGGCTCTTTACCTTGAATTTGGTGTATTTCCTTCCAGATCTCCTGACAGTCTTCCGGGTCTTGGAAACGCAGTGCTCTGCTGACGTTCTCAGCTTCAGACCAAACAATTAACACATCCCGTTTCTTCCGATAGAGGGTGTCCGGATGTACCTTAGACTCTAAAATCATTGAGTCATCCGACTCCGACCGAACAAGCAGACACATGCTCCGAAGCCGCTCGATATAAGCAGTTGAGACTCGCCCCATGCCTGTGCGGTCCCAATGCCCATCTCCATTCATGAGAAAAACTTGTACATAGACCTGCCTGGCAGCCATGATGAACTCCGGCCTCGCCACACCAGTCCGCGACTCGGTGTGAGCGTCCCTGGTTACACTACGTAGGAAGCAACCAAGTAAGGGGGTGAAAGTTCGGAAAAATCGTAACAAAATACCATCAATCACCAGTGGTTAAGCGGTGGCAGAGACTGAGAGAAGCCCAAAGTCGTTAAGATTCTTCCATAGTACTGCTATTATTCACTTCCTTCCACCTCGAGCACCCGTGATTGCCTTGCCTTTATTTTGCACCCCCCGCCACTCTTACAAAATGAGTCCACCCGCTCTAGGCTAACAATACCACATTCCTTCCAGAATCTTCTCTCAAGATTCTCCCCCGCGCTTGTGTAACAGCTACTTCTTAAAGGGACCTGCCACTAAATTTAGAAATTGAAGTTTAGAAATCAAGGATTTACAAGATAAATAAATGAATCTGACGCTGGCAAAATAAAAATAGGGTGGAGCAATGGGAGGGATTAGACGTGTTCTGTACCAATTCCCTTCAATGAATCCAATCATGACTAATATGCAAACATGTACTAATAAAAATTAAAAATTAAAAAAGAAATCAGAATATGCTCTTTTCCTTGAGGGTTTTGATTCTTAGAATTATTTTCACTATTCCCTTCTTTTTGCAGCCTTTATTACACTTTATTCCATTTGAGGATGGAGGCTTATGGTATTTGATGAAATAAAGCTTAACTACCTAGGTCCTGACAAGTCCACACCTGAAATTTTATGTCAAGAAAATGTTCCAAATAAGAAACAGAAGCCAATGACCTGCACACCATGAGTAAGAATCAAAGAAATGAGGTTGAGTTTTCTCCATTAGGTTTGGCCTAGTCCGTCTTGTTCACTGATAGACCACTGAACTGCTAAGGAACGATACTGTTCCAGGATGCAGTATGTCAACCCTGTTTCTTTGTTCAGTTCAGCCAAAAGATTTATGTTCTAGCACAATGGGTAACAAAATTTCCTCTAATGTTTTCTTATGCATTAGCATACTTCTCATTCTTAGGTAATTACTGGGTCAAAGCAAAATTAGGTTAAAATTTGCCCAAAGTTAATATGGACCATTGCATATCAATTATTTTATTTTTTATTTCCTTTCTCAATAATGAAGATGATAATAACAACTCAACAGCTATTAATAGCTGAGCAAGTGCTTTTTTTTTTTTTTTTTTGGTTTTTTGAGACAGGGTCTCACTATGTAGTTCAGGCCAGCCTTGAGCTCTCTATGTTGCCCAGGCTGGTCTTGAACTTGCAGCAATCTTCCTGCCTCTGCCTCCCAAATGCTGGGATTATAGGCGTGCGCCACCACGCCCGGAGCAAGTGCTTATTATCATGAAGAAAGCTAATAACATAATTAGTCAAGTAGAATACTTGAGCATTTACTATGTTCAAGACTGTGACAAGAACTCTCTATACATTGTTATATAATTTTCATGACAATCTAGCAATATAGGAGCATTCATAATCCTTTTAGGATCAGGAAATTTACTTATAGAAGTGAAACAAATTGGCAGGGCTCACACAGGTAATAAACAGGAGTTCTGCCTTGGAGACTTGCCTTTCTAATCCAAAATTTGTTTTCTCATCCACTGAACTGCTATCCCCTTTTTTACTTGGCCTCCACTACACTTTACTTCACATTCCTTCCATCTATATAATTTGTAATCAACATAAAATAATCAAGACAAGATGAAAGTCATACACTTCCTCCTTTAGATCCACATCTGTGTATTGCCAACTGAAAAATAGAAGCTTGGATATGGAAACTCTGTTAAATATAATTTTAATAGTAACCAAGTTGATTTTTGATGTAGCAGCAACTTCTGCAGTTTTCTTTTTAAAAAATACTTTTTTCCCCCTCAAAACATTAACCCTATTATTACGGGGCAAAAACTGAGAACTGGACTACATCAAGCACATTTGCACTTGAGTCCAATTTGTAACAATCACTTCATTTTATAAAGCATTGGAGATGTGTGACAGTTCTCAAGTAGGGTACAGGAAAACTTCCACATACCTCTCTTGCAATATTGCCTCCAGAAGGTTTTAGACTGGAATATTTTCTGGGATAGTGCAGCTAGGACACTTGAGTTGAATGCTTATAACATTCATTCCATGAGAAAACTTAAATTGGTGCCAAGATACAACAGGTTTAGAACATTTAAGAATCACAAATAATACTTAAACATAAGATTAATGACTAAGACAAAAACTGATCCATGTACTAGTTAAAAATATAACATTTCAGAAAGACAGATTATTGTATATGTGCAAATATACAATAATCACATGTATGCTAATGGTTCAACTTTTGTCTCTGCTGTGTTTAAAGTCTCTCTCAGAATCAATTATAATACAGTGGATTTTCTGAATATGCCCCCAGGTTTCATTTTCTGAGAAGCATTCATCACAAATTTATGTGTTTTCACAATTTTATCACTAGGAGTTTCCCTTAGGCCAATTAAGATCCCTTTATCTTAATTAGGTTAACAAGAGTCTCTTTACAATCTAAAAACGCCTCAACTCCACATTTCTTTGTTGCTATTTCTGCAGTAGTTTCTTTCAGTTTCTGCCTTACTGGTTTTGGGAAGTAGAATAATGTCCTTTTGTTTGCTTCATTAGTTATACCTACTTGACATTATTATTTTGAGCTGTTTTGGTTGTTTTGCAGGAAGGAAAGTAACATGAATAAGAAAATGCCATAATCTAGGAGCTTCAGAAATTCTGTTTATATGCATTACTTACTTTGCCAATTTATCTTCATCACAATAATGGCCTGAGGAAGATAATACTATTACCATATTAGAAGAAAAAAAAACTTGAAACCAAAATAGAATCAATCTCTTTGTTCAAATTTTTGTAGTCAGTGATGATGTCAGGATTTGAACCCAGCCTTTTATGGTTCCAACTTTTCTCTTTGCTTTTCCCAATATGCAATGCTCTCTCCCAGACAAAGTCAGTGTGTTTCTACCTTATTTATAATAAAATTTGCCAGGCTGGTGGCGCATACCTGTAATCCCAGCACTCCGAGAGGCTGAGGCAGAAGAATTGCAAGTTTGAGAGCAACCTGGACATGTCAGTGAGACCCTGTCTCAAAATTAAAAAACAAAACAAAACAAACAAACGAACAAAAAACAAAAGGAAAGCTGGAGACATAGCTCAATGAGAAGGCCCTGGATTCAGTCCCTATACTGCAAAAGAAAAAAAAAATCCAAAATTGTAACTAGGGTTTATACAACCCAACAAGATCTAGCCCTATCTGAACTCTTGCCTTAATAGTCACTGTATCCTTTATTTTGTTCTACCTGCCCTAGCCACCTAGCTGTGTCTGAAGTACAGCAGGTATATTCCTGTTTCAGGACCTTTGCACTTGCCCTTATTTTAACAAGGAACACTATTTCTCAATACTTACATGGCTCACATCCTCACATCATTCAAAAACTCATTCAAATGCCCTTTTGTTTCTAGTGAGAACTTCTCTAATCACCCCTTTAAAATTGCAAGGCCCACCCACCTCACTGCACCTATCCCTTGTTTTTGATGTGTATTTTCTCTACTGCACTTAGCCTCATATGAACATTTTGTACTTTAGTTATTCTACTTCCTGTAATCAGGCTACCAGCTATGTAAGGGCTGTGATTTTTGTTTTGCTCACTGATTTGCCCCCAGCACCTGCCGTGGGCATGGTACATAGTAGTTTCTCAACAAGTATTTATGGTATAAATACATAAATTAAGAAATACTCCTTTTTAGATGATTTCCAATAATCCATTTCTTTATTCCTCACAAAGTTAATAAGCACCCCTTATGTAGAGGCGCTATGCCAGGTGCTGGGGATAAAATAGTGCATTTGAACATATGTCAAGTCCTCTTATGAAATGGGTAATTTTATCAAATGATATTTCTAATTTACCAGATACATTTGGTATTTCCCATCTGCTACCCCAATCCTATTCTTTTGAATAATTTACTGCTTGCTCATAGTGACCAATGAAACAATATTCTCTTTTTTGGTATTCAGTTACATGAAAAGCTAATGCTTTGAATAAGCTTTATATTTCTTCCATATTCTGTCAAATATTCCTTCTCTTACCCTAAAGCTCAGATAGAAATTGTAGTTTTCCATCCACTCTCAAGTATTGAAAGAACTCTAAATTTTCAGTATTAAAATATTCAATAATCTAGTTGAAGCTTCTGTTTGAATCATGGCTTTTCTTAGGGAGGTTTATGGCCAAAACCAGAATTAAACATCGGAAAGGTATGCTCCACTCAAGGCAGGGGAATGTGGCTAAGTTATATAGTAAAGTTCACGGGTAGAGAGAAGGGTGGACAATTCGATACATGGATGCAGTCTTTTACAGGCTTGGGCAACCAGGATAGCCTGGAACCTTCCTAGGCAAAGAGGGATGTATGGTCACCCTACACATAGTATGTTAGAATATATAGACACTCCAGCCACTTTATTTTCAATTGAAAACTTGAGCCTATCATGTGTTCACTGCAGCAGCACTAGCTCTCATGTTTCCATGGCCTCAGAGCTAACAATTACTCTTAAGTGTTTTCTTGGATGCATGGGTCACATGTATCAACATTAGTGTATTCTCAATTCTATGTCTGGCTTCCTTCCACAGGTCATATGTATTAATACTAGTACGTCCTCAGTTGTGTGTCTCACTGATATCACTCTATTTTGCTTTCTTAGTAGAATGCTTTCAATGTAGAATTACTACATCATTTGTTTACATGTATTATCTTATTCTGTGCCCCCCACACACCAAAGACAGTGGCTCATCTTATTTTCCCCTGTATTGCTCTACATAGATGACAATATGCATTCTGTAAATATTATGAATACTTGCATGAAAGCATGTATAAAAATCACTCCCTTCGTTATTTTGGAAATATTTCAGAATTCCACTTTATTTTATAAAAATCTATTTAGTATGTGGTTTCATTAACCAGTTTTCTCCTCAGGTTATTTCCTAAACTTTTTTCTATGTGAGGATACATGAGGTTAACAAATTATCCGAGTTTTCACAGTGAGTAAACATTCTGAGCTTGGATTTGAACCCAGGTATTCAGATTCAAGAACTTGCGGATTTGAACTCACTGCTACAAAATCATGTCCTCATTTTCTTTGCCTTCTCTCTATATAGGGTACTCAAGCCAATTTATACATCTACATTATAAAATCATCAGGATAGAAGCCTAAGCATTTTTGGGCAGGCAAATACAAGTCTCCACATACCTCTTCTTATTCCTCACCCCCATATCTTTCTTTCTAATAGAAAGCATAGAAGACAATTATACATCAAATGCTTCCACTTAGTCATCTTTTTCCCTTAAAGTATTTGTCCTCCCACCCCTGCAAAAATAAAAAAAAAAATGGAAGCACTTTTATCCTATTTATTTACTTTGCTCTAAGGAAAGATAAATTGACTTTGAATTTAATTTTCCTTTTTTTCCTGCCTCCTTTTGTGGCAAGCCTCAGTTGTAACACTAATTTTACAGATGTGTACTACATGAATTTACCTTTAGCAATATCTTGCCCCTCATAATTTTTGCAACATTTTTATTCCCAGATGTATTTGCTTATTTCTGCATTTTTTCGGTTTTGACACTTAAAAATCTTTGTAAAGTTTGTGTAGCTATTTGTCCCTCTCATTTATCAATAGAGTTATTCTTTGTAATAATTACATTATGAAGCCTGCTGCCTATTTGCTCATGCTATATCCCTTTTAGTGTATATGACGAACCCCTTTAAAACTTTTTCCAATATGAATAAACCTGCTATAGATAGGGAAGGAGGGAGCAGAAGGGAGGGGTGGAAAAGAGGGGGAAAACCAAGACGCATCATGTACAGGTACAAAATAACCATGTCGAATTTGATCATTATATGTACAATGTACCAATACATGTTCTTGGTTAAAAAAAAATTAAAAAAATTAAAAATTAAAAAAACCTTTTTCCATTTCAGTTCCTTTAAGTGAAACTTTTTCCTCATCCCCACATGCTAAAGTATGTGCTATCCATAGCTAGAACTGGACTATCTAAACAGGTTTTATTATCCCTGTCAGCTATTCTCTTATTTTAATTTTAAAAACCTCCAGACAAGGTGATGTAACAAGTTCCCGAGATAATATTTTCCAATATCATTCAACTTGCACCAATGAGACTCTTTTTGTCTTTTCTCTTCAATAAACATTCCTGTTTTAATTTCTTCTTATTCTTCTTCAGTGGCAGAGACAGAGAGCTTTCTTTCATCTAGTGGTAGGTGACAGTCTTCTCCATGCCACACACATCTGATCTTACCATTTCATTTAATGTTTCTGTTGTAATCAACTATTGATCTGACTTTCTGGTTGCATTTTCTCTCTTCAACGCTCCTGTCACATGTCTATAAAAATCATTCTAATCTATAGCAATTCTAATTATCTTCAAAGAAATCTTCCATTACTCTAAAATTACACATAATTACCCAATCTCCATGTTGTGTACTCGACTTTGCCTTCAGTAACATCAACCTGTCTTTCACTTTAATTCAACCATGAAAATAAGAGAGGAAGGACGCATATGCCTTTTCTGCAAATATTGTTGAGGTTGCTTTGGGCAAATACTTGTGGGAGTCTTTGTCATTGATTAAGAATAAGTGCCAAAGGAAAGCGAAGGAAACGATAAGGCACATCCACTCCCAAGGGCTCTAATGTTCAGGCTCAACTGGAGTCTCGGGGGTATTTTAACACCTTCAGGCCTCTGACTATAAATCTGTCCTGAGGGCCCTTTCAGTTATTTCAGGGAAGTGTCGGTTGCTCATGGTACAAGAAGCGATTATCTCCACGCAGAACATAGTCAAGGAAAGAAAAGAAGAAACCTCATTAGTGATACAAAGTACCGAAAAAAGAAAGCTCACAGAGAAATTAAAATAAAAGAGCATGTGTAAAAAGTGCAATGGAATATATATATTTTTTGCTATTTATTTGATGTCAAAAGATAAACATAGACATAGTGGCATATAGCTACGCTCATCTATATCTACATTTGCATCCATATTTATACCTCATCCACATGCACATACATACCGAGATCCACATTTCTATCCTTATCTGTGTCTGCAAATGAGAGGAAGCGAGTTTAATGGTTAAGATCTCAAACACAAAAATAGATACCTCAAGTCGAAATCCGGGCTCTGACAGGCAGTAGTCATATGACATAGACGAGATTCCTACTATGTCCAGGCCTCAATTTCTGCATCTCTGAAGTGGAACTATTACCTATTTCATTTATTCATTTTTAATTGGATTAAAAGCAGTAATAGGTAGAAAACACAATAGTGCTTATGTGTCTGGTTTATTTCACCTACCATTAAATACACATGAATTATCTTACATGAGAAACTCAAACTGTAAATAAAGAGTGAAATAAAAGATAGATAGCAGGAAATAGGGAGACAGATCGTCTGCAAGTGGGAAAGGAACCAAGAGATTGGGGGGAAGGGAGGGGAAAGGTTGAAAAAACGAATTAAGATGTGTTTTGTGAATGTACCAACTCCCTACAATAAATATAATCATTATGTACTGCAAACACGTTCTAACAAAAAACAAAACTTGAAAAAAAAAACCCACAACAGTGCCTAGTGAACTTATTTAAACATATTTATTCCTTTTAAAATTTTATGCCTTGAATACCCTTTACATCCTTTAAAGGGCTATTAATGAGTCCAAGAAACGAAAGGTTTTCAGTCTGCGTCGCCTGAAGGGCCTAGGTGCTTAATGCAAAATTACCAAGGCTTGGATGCACCTGCGATTGGTTTATAAAGCGGAGGGAGCTACACAAGGGACATGAAGTCCCCTGCCCCACTGCCCTGCCCGGACTCAACCAGAAGTGAGGACTGGAAGGGAGCAGGACAGGGAAAGGGAGGGCCTGTGACTGGCCCCGTGCCTGGGAGGCTTTTCAGGAGGCTGCGCTGAGGTGCCTTCTGCAGCGAGATGGTGAGTGCCCCGTAACGGGCCTCCTCAAGGAGCCCCCGGTGCTGCGGCTGATCTTGGCATTCTGCAGTCCCCTTGATTTTAATTGGTTTCCTTGTGAAAATATGTCAGATTGCTTGACTTCCCTTACGGCTTGGGTGCAGAGCAGAGTCAATCTTTGCAGGCTGGATCTTTTCACGAGTTACTACCTCAACAAAAGGACTTTAAATTGCTGTGGACGCTAGAATTGTAACACCCACTTCCCCTAGGGGTAAGTACTCTACCCTGAGTCTAGAAATTTTCTTCAATACTATTTTGATCACCAAAATGTCACAGATCAGGTATAAATTCTTTTGTTTCTAATTCACTCTTCAAATTTTTAAAATTTGCTAAGTGCTTTCAGTCTAAGGAACAGAAATATCGAAGATAGATTTCTCATAAACAAAAATAACATTCATCTTCAAGAATCTAACAGTTTTGCAAAGTACATTCTTCCCTATTGGAGGCTAAAGCACACAGCTCGGCAGCTGAGCATTAATAGAAAAGTTGGAATAATCAGGGGTTTAATCTTGGGTTTATTTTAAACTATCAGTGTGTCACATGGGTTGGTCACCTAACTCTTCTTTTGCCTCAGTTTTCTCTGTGATGTGATTGGAATAATAAGACTTCTCTTTTGTGATTAGACTAGGAAAATAAAATTTAAAATATTTTTGCACCTACATTTTGCCATACAAGAGCTGAAAATATCAGAGAATGGATTTCACGCTCAACTAACAATACTAATTGTGGTAATGGTTAAATACAAACCAGCATGCTGTCAGTGATTAGACATTTACAGCTGGAACTGATATTTATGGAAGTTAAATGAAATTATTTCAAGTATCCAGTATTTGTTGAGAACCTCCTGTAAGTCAGGAAATTTGCTAGTAACTCAAGGATGAATGCTAAGAAGCGTGCTCACCCCATTCCCTCTTGAATGTTCAGCCTTAAGGCAATTAAACACCCGTAATGTAAACACATCACAGGGGCGTAAAAGACAACTTAAACATATCAAGGAAATATTACTGGAAAAAATAATGATTATGCTGCGTCTGGAACATTAATTAGGATTACAGATGTTGGGGGGGAGTGGCAAGGGGACATAAGAAGAAGGGACAAGAGCTAGACAGTAAAGAATCACAAGTACCACATCAGAAAATTATATAACCAAGTAAATCTGCAGGGAAGAGCAGTGTGGTTTCTTATCTGTATTATAACTATGTGGAGAATAACAAAGGAAAACAAGTTGGGGTCTTAATAAAGAATGCTGCAGAAATCTTAGTGTGAGTTGGCTGTGATCGGAACTAGAATGCTAGCAGTGAGGATAAGGAGAAGTTGATAAACTCAAGAGATATTTAAAGGTTTTAATTAACAGAACTTCCTGTTTGACTAGAATGAGGGTGAGCAGGGCAAGTAGAGACACAATAAAAAATAATTACCAACTTGGGAGATGCTGACACCTTTCATTTAAAAAGGAGGGCAGGTTTAGGGGGGAAAGCTTAATTTACTTTGGACGAATTGAGGTAGAGGTACTTACAAGGCAGCTAGAATATCACAGTAATAGGGATGTGGTGTGATACACTGATTATTTAATCTTTCCATTCTGTTTATGCGGATGATCTGCAGAGAACAGGGAGGGACTTTAGAAGTGAGGAACTGAATATTTCCATGCCATAGAGCTGTTCTTGCAGAAAAGCTCAAGATAACTCTGAAGGCTAAAGAGAGAAGTGTCAATGCATAATAATAAAGAAGCTGAAAATCGCCAAGTGAGATTAATTGTACTTTCTGTGACACTCTCCTCTTCTTGCAACATTGTTTGTCTTTTTTTAGGCTTGTTTCTATTTAATAATGCCAAACTCTATCAATACATAAACAGATAAAGCTGTACTGTTTTGTAAGTTGTGGATGACAAGGTTGAGAATTGCTGCCCTCCTTTTTCTTCCACTTCCCAGAGTTCCTTCCTAAGATAAGTTGATAGTAGGCAACTCCTTGAAAGGATTCCATGATTTTTCCTCACCTTTAAATTCCTGGAAATAACGGTGAATGTAAACTAAGTTGTTTTCTTAGTTCTTCTTCCTTTCTCTCTCTCTCTTTCTCTCTCAGAAAGAGGGAGAGGAAGGAGAGAGAAACAGATATATGAATAGAGTAACATATAAGACATAACTTTCTGCTTTTCGGGGTAGATTTAAAATAACATGGTAATTGATCTGGAGAGGTTTGGCATTTAGACATTTCCTTCTACTGAAAAAGAGTGAACAGAAATGACTCCAGGTAGAATGGAGAAGAATAAGCTTATTTTAAGTGCTTCTGTTTCACTTTTAGTTGCCTTGCTTGGACTTTATTTTGAGCTCTTTTTACGCAAGTATTTGCCCAGTGCCGTAATGCTAACCCAATTCTCCACCTTTACTTTACTATAGAACTTGTCCAAGCTCATGCTTCCATCAAAAGTGCAACTGCTGCATTTTGGGGTACACAGTACACAGGGAAGGAGGAGACTCTGGGGGTTTTAGTAAACAATGCTCAATGACCCCTAATACTGTTCACTGAAAGATACTGACAAGTATAAACTAATAAGTATATACTAAACAAGTACAAAAAATATTGTACATCTTAAATTCCAAGCCTTCGGTTACACTAAGTCTTTCAGCTATTCCTAGCACAAAGATTTCTAGATTATAGATTGCTAGCTCACCAAGGAGTGGTATGTGGCCTGGTTGTAATGACTTTATTGATGAACTGAATTTACTTCTGATTATGATTTTCAATGAATTCTTAATTGTAACTGTCCATTTCTGCTTTGTTATTCCCTTATCTGGGAAGTGTATATGTTTACACTTGACATCCAAGGCATTTTCTCTTTCAGTTAAATTCAGAGCCTTTTAAATATAGTTAACTCTGTATCTCCAGGTAAGGGAGAAATTGCCCACTAAAATAAAGTACTAGCATCCACCCCTTTGAACAGTAGCAGTTCTAATTATGGGGGAGGTACAAAATTAAAATCATTTTGAAAATGTAAATTTCTTCCTGTTTTTAAAGCATTTACAAGCTAAAAAGATGTATGCATTAATAAGTGCTTTTTTACTTGCCTGCTGAGAAGAAAAAGTTGACTTTTGCTAGAGCCATTGAATTCTTTAAGGGTAATGAAATATCTGAAGGCTTCTCCAGTTAATTTTAAGAGAAATAAATATAGGGTGTCTCACCCATAAAGTGTTAGGATTACATTTGCTTTCTTTGTGTGAAAGATACATAATTCATAAGCTAATGAGCTGTAAAGGTCTTCTCAGAAGTAAAATTATCACTCCCAGGAGTAAGATAGTCAAACTACCCTGTAATAACTCATTTGAGTTTATTTTATCTTAAGATGTTAAACATAATCCCTTCTTTTTAAATGTGCCATTAAAAGAATGCCAGGATACAGAGGAAGTAGGAGTTACTAGACTGAAACGGAGAGAAATCTTAGATAGTATTCATGGCTTTTGTCTTTTGACTAAGGGGAATTTCAGTATTTAAAATTTAGGCATAAAAGCATTAGTTGTTTAGCAGCTAAAATACAATTAGAAATTTTTCTTTTTTAAAGAATCATACTTTTTGCGGTACTGTGGAACTGTGGATGGAATCCAGGGGCTTCCATGCACGAGGCGAGTGCTCTACTACTAAGCTACATCCACGCCCACCGGTTTCCTTGTGGCCACTGTGGCTTCTCTCCTAAGGTAAGCACATTCCGCAATTACTTACCGTGCTCTTGCTCTTGGTATTTATGCCTTTGTGCAATCTCTTCACTTACGAATGTGCTCGGCCTAATAGAATATGGCAAAAGCGAGAGGACATCACTTCCAAGTCTCTCCTGCCTCTGTTTCTCTCTCCCTGGCGTTTCCTCCTGCTTGCTCTGATGAATCAAGACAGCACACAGAAAGGCCTGTGTACCGAAGGGCTGAGGGTAGCCTTGTGCGACAGTCAGCAAGACACTGAGGCTGTAAGTGCAACAGTCTCCTCCAGGAACTGCAGCTTGCCACTAATCACGCATGTAGGCTTGAAAGCAGATCCTGCCCCAGTAGAAACTTTAATCTGACTCACAGCCCTCACTGACACCTTGACTACGGCCTGCGGCCCCTGAGACTGAGCCTGAGCCTGGCGGTCACTTCACAACTGTAAACTACGTCTGATTCATGACCCAAAGGGACTTTAAACATGTGTAGTTTCAAGGCACTATGTTTTGGGCAGAATTTGCTATGGAGATACAGGCAATGAATAAAATTACAAATAAATGCTCACTATAATCTGCATTTCATGGATTTGTTTTCTGTTGTGTGTAAATTTATCAAAGTTCAGTGACAGCTGCTATGTAAATTAAACATTTAGAAATATGAAACTTGTATAGAGTCCCAGGAGCCATTTTTAAATCAACTTGTATTCACGGAGAATTTCTTTGTCATCAAAGAAAGCAGAAACATTTTGAATTTGATGGACAAGTAATTTTCATCTATGGTATAATTTGAATCTGAGGTTTTGGGATTCATGGTAAGCAGTTCATGTGGGAGAATCTTTCTCTACAAAAAGTTCATAGTATCTAGTCCCTTTCCACCAAATGACAGTAGAGTCCCAAATATTTTGAAAACAAAAATGCACACAAAGAATTCTACATCAGCCTAAGGAGAGTTATATCATTGCAAGTTTAGAAATAGAAGTAATATCTAGATGGGCTTCAGCCTGTCTATGAGCTGAAAAATCAACTTAAAACATTGTGAGCTTAAGCGTGTTTTTCTGGTGAAAGTGTTCATGATTCCTTGTGATAATAAAAAAAGGGTTTCTGTTCCTTA
This sequence comes from Hystrix cristata, assembly GCA_004026905.1. Lineage (NCBI taxonomy): Eukaryota > Metazoa > Chordata > Mammalia > Rodentia > Hystricidae > Hystrix > Hystrix cristata. The sequence goes on along the minus strand of PVJO010004274.1, from coordinate 4,165 downwards.
AATATTAAGAGTATCTGAAACACACCACCAGATTAACTTTGTTATAGTGGTTAAAACATTGTTTTAAATATCACAATAGCTGATTGAGCAAATTGTTTTAGAACATATTCATTCAGCACATTTATTGAAGATCATGCTAAGCACCAGAGGCATAACACTAAAAAGACATATGTGATTCCTCTACTATGGAGTTTAAATTTAGATTCAAGAAGATGAGAGAATTAAAGAACATTTCAAAGCACATAACTGGGTGTGCTCATTACTTGCTTGTTTGCTCTTAAATGTATTTTCTCCCCTTCATTGCTATGTTTTATGTGATAAAGGGTGATCCTGCAAACAAGATCATGCAGACTCCTTTGGCATCTGGCATCTTTGTAGACTTGGTTAACAAAGACATGGGCAAAATGTTGAAAGGTCAAAGGCAAAAGCAGATCAAGATAAACCTGTTTCGTACAGTCTCTTGGAAGTGACTCTGTTCTTCGGCTCTAGCTTCAAGTGGACAGCCTCTACCTGTATAGTTTAAGTGTCCATTTGCTGGTTCTAACTCCGGACATCTGGTAACACTATTTCTCCCCTAGATGTTATTCCAGCCCTAGTCATGGTGGCAAATGCCCACAGCTTCAAATTCACGGTTGCTTTATCTTTTGTGTATTTTTACATCTCATCTAATACCTTTATAATTTCCCTCCTCCATTAAATATTGACCTACTGGACCCTGAAGACAACACTGTGACACTCAAGCTGGTTAGGGAAGGACTATGTCAGGGAAGCTTTCCTTGAAGACGTTAGATTCAAGCTGAAGTCTGAAATATGAGTATGTATTAACTAAGTCAAAATGGGGGTAAGACAGACAAAAAACACTCCAGGAAAAATATATGCTTATTATTTTCTAAAAATTCAAGGTCAGTGCTAATGAAGTTTGGAGAGCTATTTGGAGAGCAGCGATGAAAAGTAATACATAAAATAATGAATTTTTCAGAGCTTTAGCCCCTGAGAAGAATTTTGGTCCTTATCATATGAAAAATGGGAAGCTTTTCATGGGTTTTATAAAAGTAGTTTGGACAAAGAGTAACATGTCCAGATGTGTGTTTTTTTTAATATATGCTTTAAAATATGCATTGAAATTGTAACGTGTAGAAAATAATTTAGGAGGAGTAAGAGTAGATGCTGGAATTTGAGTCTTCAAGCTCCTTATTTTCCTTTATTAATTTTTCTTCATACACAGAAGATGTTAGATATTTTATGCATGCTTGGAGCTCACAATTTTCCTTGACTAGTTTTCCAGAGATGCTAAGAGCAACCAGTCAGTATCATCTTATTTCCCACTCTGCCAAAAATACTCAAAAGTATCATATACAGAGTCACTAAATTCTTTGCATCTCATAAGTAGTGAATTAGGATAATCAAATGGATCTGTATTATGTAGTACTTCAAACAGTTGCACACCATGGACTGTCAGTACGCCACACATTATCAGAAAGAGAGACCATGGCAGCTTTTGGTCTGATCAAATTAGAGAGCTAACTCTGGAGAACACTAAAGCCATTAAAAGAAATTACTCTTACACTTGTTTCTCTAGAGCCACTCCTGCTATCAAAATCTGTGTCAGTTAGGGTTGAGTAGAGGAACAGTATGTGTGTGTGTGTGTGTGTGTGTGTGTGTGTGTGTGTGTATAATCTACAGAGTAGGCTTACAATAGTCATTTGCAGAGTCGGTGTGGAAGAATGCACAAAGGCCATCTGCATGCTGGATGCTGAAGGATCCAGTCAAAACTTGAAATCCTGGAACTCACTGCAGATTCTCTGTGTCTGTCTATATCAGGGAAACTGAAGAGCCTGCGCCAGGAGGTTGAAGAATCTGAGCTGGAAGCATAAAGATAGATGTCCAAAGGTGATGGCAAAAACTGGGCTCTTCCAAAGAAGCAAGCATGATTTCCTCCTTCTTTTCCTTTTTATTCCATCCAGGCTACAAACCTACTGGTTGGTGCCCCTCACACTCAGAGTGGGTCTTCTGTCTGCAGTAAGTCCATCATCCAGACACACCTAGGCATTTCTTATTCAAACTGACACTATACTTAATTTGTCACCATAATAGGACTTCAACTATCTACCATCTGTAATCTAGTAGCTGCTTTTTTAGAGAGTATTTAAAGCAAAACTGCACTGACAATACATCTTTACTTATTTTACCCTAAGCATTTTATATCAGTTTAATACACCAAATTTTGTTTAAAAAATTCTGAGTAATGCAAAATCTATCAATAAGAGACAATGCTTGGTTTTTAACAGAAGAAGAAAAAAAAATCAGCAACCTATATGCATAGAACAAAAGAAGGTACACTTTCACAAAGAAAGATGTGCAAGGTGAACCTGGAATGTTCACCACTTACTAGTATAAGACATAATGAAAATGTGATTTTTCAAGTAGTAAGTGCAAAAAAGATACATGAAGTTTTGTGAAATATTGTGCAATTGGTAATGGGGAAGAACCCCAGAATAACTGAATGGCTTAATTAACATAAAATTATAGTGAAATCATTTGAGAAATATTTTGGTGTCTGTTATGGTTTGTGTCTAGATGCCCCCCCCAGACTCATGCAGTCATAGGTGGGGCTTTTTCAAAGGTGGCTGAATCTAGAATGTGTGATTGATTCATGGTGCAGTGCTAGGATTGAGGATGCTGGGATTAAGGATGTGTGATTACTAAATCAGTCCACTGCTTGGTTTGGCATCACCCTAATCTCAGTAGCCTACATAGAATATAAAAGAGACAGAAAGAAGCTGCTAAGGCCCCTTACTTGCTTTGGGACCTTCTGCCCACCATGAATTGTTTCTCCTCTGAGATGCCTGTCTTTCGTGCCACCCTGCCTTGGAGCCAGCCAATTATGGAGTGAAACCTCTACAAACTGTGAGCTAAATAAACCTTTCCTCCTTTAACTTTGAGTGTCTCAGCAATGAGAAAAGTAACTGAAACTGTTAAATTACAGTATGTCAAGTTACATCATTTAATAGAGCATTAGTCTTTATCTAGATTGAATAGATTTAGTTCCACTTTACTTTTGTCCACTTGATCCTTGTATACTTAGGTACAAAGCATGAGGAGGAATGTTGTGTATAGTCATTGTTTGGGTGTTCATGTGGAAGGTGTGAGTAGCTACAAGCAATAGTGGTTTTGTTATTTCCTTCTTGGTTTCCATTCCCATTTGTAAAACTTTTACTGTTTGTAAAAGTTTAGAGATGTTATTCATTTGGACAACCTCCACAAAAATGTGATTCTCTGCTTCAAATGGATTGGTCGAAGTCAAGCAGGAAAATTCATAGGGATTATTGGGAATGGATCTGTGATTTCCATTGATTTAAAAGCTCTAAGGTTAATTATTCCCAAATAAGGAAAATTAGCATGAGCGACTTAGACTTTAAATGAATGTATAAGGAATTTAAACAGACATTTCTAATGTTTGGTAGTTGTAGGGGATATCATTTCAAGGGTAAAAGGCATATTGGTGGCATACGGGCGCATTCTCTTAAAATTTGCTTTTTGATAATGGTATTGAAAGATCTGTACATCTTAGCATTGCAGATTTGCAAGTGTTAGCAATTTCAAACAGAGGTGGAGGATTATTAAACATTATTAATCTGTTTAGAGATAGCAAAACAAACAAAAACACTGATAAATATACAAAGCATTTGTATATAATATACACATCTCTTGTCAATGTTGTAACTAGTATTTAGTGAAATTCAAAGCTTTTTGAAATTATTTTCATTCTCATGGTGATTTAGAATCATGATTGAATTTAATTTATTATAATTATATTTATATTATAAATTATAATTATATTTATATTATAAATTAAATTCAATCATCCAGGGGTTCACAAGTCTGTTGCAAAATATTTCCCTCTGTATTTATTTATTTTGTGATGCTGAGGATTGAATAAAGGGCCTCATGAATGCAAAGAACAGGCTTTTTTAAACATCCACAGCCTTACTTTTATTGTACCAAGTTAAAAAGATTGGAAACTGTGACCCCTGAGGATTAGTAATTCCCCATCTTCAAGGTAATAACCAGTGAACAATATACCCAAAATACAATAACAATTATAAATACAAAAGCAAAATAACTTGTGATTTTATGTTTAAGATAAGTAAAATATATTTTTTTT